>CABFWB010006104.1:0-36775 GCA_902151455.1 Timema bartmani
CTGGTGCCTCTAAAAAGGTCCAGCGAGGTATCGCTGACATTAATAGTAAAAAAAAACGTCAAAGGCATTAACAAAGCCTTCGCAAACAGAATCAACCCCCAAATCTCTTCTGGAGAAACAAAAGCCTCTCCTTAAACGAGAGGTCCAGGAGAGACTTGGCAATGCCAGAGGACTTAAAAATGTCCTTAACCAATTTTTATTTTTAAGATATAGTGCCATGGATTGCGTGGATGAATAAATTTATATTTATATTTAATGTCGCTACTACAATGGAATTTTAAGGGTTTTAATGCTCGTGTAGAGGAAATTAAACTACTAATTTCTTCCCTGCATCCTTCCATCGTGTGTTTGCAGGAAACCCACTTCCGCCCAACTGACAGCCCGATTCTTTGTGGGTACGATGTACATCGTACCAATAAACAATTCTTTGATCGGGCTAGCGGAGGTGTAGCTATACTCACACGAAGAAATATATACCATAAGCATATTTTTATCGTGCCTGATCTCCAAGTAATCGCTGTCCGAATCTACCTTTCTATGTAAGTGACAGTATGCTGCATCTACCTCCCACCAGGTTAACGTGTTTCAAAGAGGAGCCTAGAAACCCTCTTCATACAAATTCCTGCCCCCAATACCATCTTGGGGGATTTTTACGCTCATAACCTGGTATGGGGATCTAATTTTACAGACGCCCGTGGGAGGATGGTAGAGGATATTCTTGTCTCGGGAAACCTGGTTTTAATGAACACCGGGATCCAGACACACTTTTTCACCTTTAATGGTGTATCCTCTGCCATTGACTTAACTTTTTGTAGCCCCGGGATCACTGTTCACTTATTTTTGGAGGTTCACTCGGACCTATGTGGTAGCGATCATTTTCCCATTCTGCTTTCACCACTTAAAAATACTCATAGTACAGCACGGTTACCCCAATGGGTTCTTAAACGAGCCAACTGGGATAAATTCCGCGAGCTTGCCGTATATGGTGAACCCCATTCTTCTGACGTCGATATTAATGTTGGGAAATTTACTTCGACGGTCATCGCGGCGGTTAGGGCTTCCATCCCCAAATCCGCGCCACCACCCTGTTCCCTGGTGGAACGAGGAGTGTCGGTTGGCTATCTCTGACCGTCGAAGGGCCCTACGTCTCTTTCATCGACGTCCTACTTCAAGAAAATTTGGATTCTTTTCGGATTCTACATGCTAGAGCTCTCCGTGTTATTCGAGAAAGCAGAAGAGAGTCTTGGAAACAGTTCATTTCTACCCTTACAATTTCCACTCCCGCAACTAAGGTTTGGAACAATATTCGTAAATTACGTAGTAGAAAAAATGCCATAAATGTCATGTCTAACGGTTTGCTTGTCTTCTCCACTTTGTAGGTCGTCAATGTATTGGGATCGATGCTCTCCACAATCTCTAGCACTGCGAGCTATTCTAACGAGTTTACGGCGCATAAGCGGAGCATCGAGTGCCATACTATTGATTTTAATCAGAGCCGGGGGGAGGATTATAACTCCTCCTTTACCAAAGAGGAACTGACTTATGCTATGTCCTAGGCGGGCAGCACAACTTCCGGACCTGATGATATTCATTAATATATGTTGCGTCAACTGCCCCCTGCCGGACAGACATTCCTCCTAGACCTCTACAATAGTGTTTGGGAATCTTGTCAGCTCCCAACACTCTGGAGGCAAGCAACCGTTATCCCTATATATAAAAGTGTCAAGGACAAATTAGATCCAACTAACTATAGACCTATAGCCTTAACTAGTTGTGTATGCAAAATTATAGAGAAAATGATTAGTAATAGATTCATATAGCATTTAGAATCCCGCAATCTACTATCTGATATGCAATGTGGTTTCCGCCGTAACCGATCCACGGTGGATCATCTTGTCCGCACTTGAGACAGCAAAAACCTCCAAAAACAGCACCTCTTGGCTGTCTTCTTTGATTTGGAGATGGCGTACGACACCACCTGGCGGTACAGCATTTTAAAGACCCTTTTTAATTGGGGGTTCCGAGGGAACCTCCCTGTTTTTATAAAAAATTTTATGTCAGATAGACACTTCCGGGTAAGGTTAAATAATACAATATCCGATGATTTTATTCAAGAAAACGGGGTGCCTCCGGGTAGTACTTTTAGCTGTACGTTGTTAACTATTGCGATAAATAGCATTGTGGACAGCGTGCGCTTACCTGTTCGTTCATACCTTTTTGTGAATGAATACGCAATTTATTGCATCTCGTCAAGTCTCCAAAGGGCTGAACGGCAGGATTCAACTCTCTGTCAACCATCTGTGGTCATGGGAATCGCGTAATGGCTTTTGCTTCTCTGTAGCCAAAACTACAGTCGTCCACTTCCACAGATTACGTGGAATACATCCAGCCCCAAACATTTAAATGAATAACGTTGTTTTACCTGTCTCAGAAACTGTAAGGTTCTTGGGACTTTTAATTCTTGGGACTTTTATTTGATTTTAAACTAACTTGGATCCCCCACACCAAAGACCTGAAAGCGAGATGTGTCAAAGCACTGAATCTGCTTAAAGTGGTTAGTGCTCGCTCTTGAGGTGCAGATAGGGAAACCTTAATGCGCTTCTATAGGGCCTTGGTGAGATTAAAATTTGATTACGGCAGTTTTGTTTATGGCTCAGCTGGACCTTCGGCATTAAAGATGCTAGATAGTGTCCACCATGCTGGCATACGACTGGCTACTGGTACTTTTCGTACCAGTCCAGTCGTCAGCATCTGTGCTGATGCCGGTGAGACCCCTCTTTCTTACCAGCGGTCCTATCTTCTAGCATCTTACGTGTCAAAACTGCATTGCATGCCAAAGCATGTTGCTTACCGTCCTGTTTTCCACCCCCTCAAACAGGTATTGTACGAAACCAAATCGCGTAGTGCAAGGCCTGTTGGGATCCGGATGCTATCGGTTTTCGACACGTGTGGGATAGTCCTACCAAAGGCTATCCCCACATCCCCAGGTCGAGTTTCTTCCTGGAAGATACGCCTTCCAAAATGCCATTTTTATCTTGCCAAGTTTCCCAAAGCGACCATCCAACATGTTATATATTAGAGGACCTTTAACGAGCTCTTCTCCACTCGCTTCCAGGGCTTCCAGTGCATCTACATGAATGGTTCAAAGTGTGGGGACTCTGTGGGATGCGCCTTTGTTAAAGAGGGAAATCATTTTAAATTTATCTTACCTGGTGAATCCAGTGTTTTTACGGCTGAATTATACGCAATTTTTAAATCTTTAGGTTTTGTTTATCGTACGTTTCACCGTTCAGTTCTCATCTGCACGGATTCCATGAGTGCGCTGTTGGCATTGTCCACTCTCTACTCCTGGAATCCCCTCGTGCAGATGATACATGAACAAATATTAAAAATCGATTCATTAAGCACCCGGCTTGCCTTTTGCTGGATTCCTGGTCACGCTAGTCTTTCAGGAAATGAACTGGTGGACCAGGCAGCCAAGTAGGCGGTTCATCTCCCTCCTGAAGCGAGTTTGGGTGCATTTAAAGCATATTTATTCCATTATGTTTGAATCTATAATTGAAATTGGCCCTTTGAAATTATTAAAATCAATATGTGAGAGACAGTTGGAACCACTCTTCATGAATGTTTGCATAGCACTCCGTATTTTTTTTCACCTCCCCTTACTGTTGCATCATCAAAAAGAGCCTTAAGTAAACTTGGCAATGTGTTGAAGACCTGGCAAAGAGTATCAATGAGCCAACAGTGCTTGAATTCGTTGTCCTTACTGCCCATAGAACGTTGCTTGGCCTCTACTTTGGGCCTTACAGAAGTCATAAATGTATTTGAAACAGGAAAGCTAGAAAAATGTAACGTTTAATTCAATGAGTCAGTTACACAATTTATGAACGTCAACCTCATCTTATTTTATGACTTAACCACGTTTATGAACATAATTTGTTAAGTTTATTGAGTGTGTTTTTCCTTTCTATTTTGTTTATTGAAATTTTATAACTTAAAAACATTAATTTTCTTTGATATTCAATTGTATTGTTTTATGTACAAAATAAAAACACGATTCAAATGTGCTAGTTTATTTTTAAATTTTGAGTTATTTCACGGTAAGAAAGAGTACGAGTTAGTTTAGTATGAGTATTGATTAGCTATATTTATGAAATCTGAATGAGACTGCTAATGAGGATACCTTAATATAGTGTCCGTTACCTGACCTGGTACTAGGGCCCAGTGTGCTGATATTATATCAACTATTTCGGAGGCAGCTATTCTGCCCGTTGTTGGACCATACGGATTATAACGTCGGGTCATCAGTGGTATTTGGCAACCGCCGTGCCCGTGGTGCCAAGTTCAAATCTGTAGGGGGTTGAGAGCCATGTTAGTCGTTCCAACGGTTTAAGTATTCAAGTCTAATCCAGTTCTTTCACAAGCATATCCGTCAATGTTCTTATATTTCTTTTATAACACCTTTAACTTCATAGTTTGTATTATTTCATAAAGATATACTTTTTAAACATGTATTTTTAAAGATGTATTTTTAAAAAATCTCAATTTTTGATTTCAATATCTCTGGTTAGCAGTTATTTAAAAATCTGAGATATAACGAAATTAAATTAGTTTATGTTAAGTAAATTTAGCTAAAATTTTGTATATGAGATTTAAGTAGCTTAGGAGATACAGCCTTGTAAAATTCATAAAAAATTCAACAATCTGCGTTGGTTAAGGGAGACTTAACTATTTTTATTTTCATATTATAAATGTAAGTGTTTATATTGTTAATTATGCTTTATAATTTAACCAAACATTATTAAATTCTAAACAATTCAAAGTTTGTTGTTAATTATTTTACAGTCTTGTTAGATGAAATGGGTGTATAGGCTTAGGTAACAACAAAGTTAATGTAGGGTACCTTTGTCAAATATTTGAATTAGGATCACAATAAATTATTATTTAGAACAAATTAATCTTTGAAATATATTATTTTATTTGGTATGTTTGTTTAAGAGCATTGACATTTCTTCTCATAGTGATATGGAAATATTATGTGAGCGTCTAGTTGCGGTGGATAGTTATGTGGTGCTGAGATTTCTCAGCATGTTTGTCTGTGGTATTCATACTTTGTCCTCCGGTTTATTTTTAAAAAGTTCAAGGGTTAAATATATTCATATAAATATCTTTATTCGCTAAATTAATGTCCACAATAGCTCCTAGCCACCAGTGTTCATCATATATGCAAGCGATAATGTCATTGTCCTGGGAGCTAGTGTAATAGCTTTTGCTACAGGAAGATCCTAATACTCTTCTTACTTAGATGTTAAATAGCATCTCGTTATACTTTCTGAAATTGGAACATAGCAATGAAATGCGCTTGTCCCAGGCATTCGCTGGCAGTTCTCAAATCTCTTTTTTAACTCTTCTTGACGACTAATTATTTCTTCGTCTTTAACATAGATATATGTGATTCCCTTTTTATTTTGTCTGCAATACGCACATATATCTTCAGTTGTAGGATTGTGATTATTGACACTCCTTTGCAGACTTGCTTTTGTCACCTCTCGCTTCGTTGTTCCTCCAACACCATCACACGCATTCTTCCCTTGTGATGATATGAAGAAGTTCCATTCAGCCTCAAGACTGAAATCATTCTCGTAGTGACAAACATTAATTAAATTCTTCATGTTCTTGGTTTGGCTTGATTCAGCGTCCGAGATTTCTTTAATGTGTGTCAGAAAGTCTGTTAGGAACATGTGCACTGCTACCCTGTTGTGGTTCAATTGCTTGTTGGTTTACCCAGTGGTAGTTTTGTATCTCGTCTTGAACCATACAACTAAAGTTTTCTGCAGAGTCTTCAAGAATTATAAATTAATTTTTGGTGAGTCACTTTTATTTTCTCTCGGGAATTAAGTTTGTACTTTTGCTATGAAATGGTGAGTCTTGAGTAAAATAATTTTTTCGATAAGCGACTGAAAAAATAATTTTGTTGGTGGAACAACTGTGATCATTTTTGTCCAATATGTTGTGGTCCACTGTTTAAATACTATATTGGCTGGCATGGCTTCACCTTGTTAAAATTAAGGTAGTTTATCTTGGAGGGCTTCCCTTCATGGACAATTATCATATTTGCCCATCATACAGTCGTTACTAATCATGACAGGAACAATAATGCCAATAATGTCCTTGTAATTTATGCTAAGCTTTGCTCCATCTATCATGAGCATAACATTTTTATGGTAAGTACAAACGCAAACGGTATGGGTTCCTGAGGATCCGGCAATGATACACCACTTAGTTCTAAACTCTATACATTTAGTTCTTCCAATAAAACAATTAGGTTTTTTTTGCTTTAAACTCAACAAACAGTTCATTCAAGTTCCAAAGAACAAGCCACTTCTGATTCTGAAACTTAATATTATATTATTTTTACAGACAAACATTATTTCTGGTATGGACACAGTCGACAGTAGTACTCATCACTTTCATAAAATTCACAAACTCTATTCACTGTCTCTGGTTGAATGCCTTCTTCCTTCCTAGCTCTGGTAGAATGCCCTGATTTTTGACTAGATCTATTGTCAGTTTCACTAGACGCTCAGATACATTGGACTCTGTAACTATTCTGTGACGAGTCCAAGATTTAGGTAGTAAGCTAATTATTTTAACTTTTTATCTTTTGTCTGCTACAGCACATTTTTCTTTCAATTTCATTATTAATTCCTCAAACTCATCTACAGGATCCACATTTTCTTTGGGGTCTTCTTTTACCTAATCAAATGAGGTTTTAAGAATGGGGATGGTCCGATATTGAATCTTCACGATAAAATCGATTTTCTATATTCCCATAAGATAAACAGATATGATACGGATAATCCAACCCAATAACAGAATACAAATATCAGTTAGTAACAAAGTAGGCCTATATCTACATAAATGTATAATTTTAGTTATTATTAAATAAAATATACTTGTAGAAAATTCATTATACTATATTAGTATTCCAAAATAGTTCTGGACTGATTATAAACAATTTTGAAAATAATTTTAAATATTAAACATTGAATTTATCTACTTAATCTATGTAGGCATTAGGCAGTACAATATTTTTTGAATGCATTCATTGAAAATTCACTAGAGTAGTACTTATGGTAGTATGTAGGTGTCTCAATATAGGCTCACTATAGAATAATACTTTTCCACTCGTGGCACATTGGTATTGAAAATAGCAAATAGCAAGTTGGAAAATTTATGGATTCTAGTTGACCAATGGAAGAATATTGCCAAATGGCATTCTTCCTCGCCATGATTGATAAATGTAATTGTGAACGTTTATAAATTTGTGCTTAGTGTGCTTTATTAAAACAATCGATTTGTAAATTCTATTGAAATATGCTTTACTTGGTCAGTTTTAAAATACAATCGATTTGTAAACTCGATCGATATATTGCCCTTTTTTCATCCCTACATTATGTAGCATTTCTTTACTTGGTTTACTTTAACATACACTCGATTTATAAGCTCTATCGAAATATATTTCCATAAAATCTTCGCCTTTTGGTGACTTTGTTGACGAATAGTTTTAAAGATTAGTTATAAGTTCATAACGAAAATTTTATTCTAAAATTAGCAAAATATGTCTAAAAAGAAAATGATATTAATAATCTAATTTTCAAACTGTTTAACTAACTTCACATGTTTAATCAAGAAACAAAAAGGCAATTCTAATACGGTACATTTTGATTTAGTTTGGCTTTTCTAAATCTTCTGGTTGTAGCACTGTTTAAGTAAGTGCTCACTTTTTACTTGTGCTAAATGGAAAAGTTTTCCTCTCGCATCGATTAAATCAAATTATATATAAACCTTGTATCTCCGATTATAATATAGACTATTTAAATCCCCATTTATGTGAAAATTAAAATCGATAATTTACTGATATTATCAGAAGATGGCGACAAAGTCTAATATTGAAATTATCGGCTGATATTTCGATATGAAATATCGCATCGGACCCTCCCACTCAATATTTCTTCTTAATGCATCTGAAACTTTAGCTATCTTTTCTAGTAAGGTAAACATTCTTCTTTACGAGCTTAATTTTCTTATTTTAGATGGCAGAGAAACTCCAAGTAGAGTATATTCGCATTGGTATCCCTTTCAGACAGCACCCATTCATTACTTACTATGTCCATACGAGTTTTTCCAAATACATTAAATATATCTTTCATATCATATTTACCTTACTCTTGTGTTTCTCCCGACAAACTCACGCGTCCTATTCAGGCAATAATGTTGGCGTTAGCACACTTTATATTGACATCTTTGCTTTTTCAATACTACTTAAATTTTTGCAATTATCCACATACATTCAATACTGTCAGAGATATTCACTTGTCTGTAGATTTAACCATCCCTACTTCCATTTTTACAGATCATTCAGCTAAGATACACAAAATTAATCACGTGTTTTAACAGTTTTCCACTATTTTTTATTCATTCTTGTTCTTTCTAATTCAAATAACCATTTAATTTTTAAAAACAAAAACTATTGTATACAATAAAAATTTCATGCTTTTTGTTAAACTGATTGTATTTATTCTCTTTCTTACAGGAACATCAAGAAAACCTGACATTGTCAAGTACCATTAGAACAATATGATACTTCTATTACAAAATGCAATGAAGTGATATGTGATTTATTTCAAAATAAAAGAGTCAAATGCTTGAAATATATTGAGGGTGTAGGTAAAAGTTGGACTGTTACTGAGAATACATGAAAGTAGAAGGGTACTCTAAATGGCCCATGAAATGAGATAAATTTATTAATCATGGAGGGACCCGTGTCAAGAAGCCATATGAAAAAGAAGTGTGTGATAAATGGGCTCAGAAAGGAATTAAATGTATTGAACATGTAAAGACTCGGGCAACAAGTCCATGTAAAGAAGAAGGGTGCATTAGATGGGCTTTGAAGGGAGGTAAGTGAATGAAACATGGAGGGACTAAAATCAGAATTCCATGTAGTGAAGAAGGGTGCACTAAACAGGCTCATAAGGGAGGTAAATGTTTTATACATGGAGGCGTTCAAACCATTAGAGTATGTGTTGAAAAGGGCTGTGCCAAATATCCCCAGAAGGGAGGTAAATGTATCAAACATGGAGGGACGCTTGTTAAGAATCCATGTAAAGAAGAAGGGTGCGCTAGTTGGGCTCAGAAGAGAGGTAAATGTACGAAACAAGGAGGGTCACAGGCCATAAGATTATGTGAAGAAGAAAAATGGACTAAACTTGCTCTGAAGGGAGGTAAATGTACCAAACATGGAGGGACTTATGCAAAGAGACTTTGTAAAGAAGAAGGATGTGCTAAACGAGCTCAGAAGGGAAGTAAATGTTGGAAACATGAAGGGAATTATGCCAAATAACAATGTAATGAAGAAGGGTGCGTGAAACGAGCTCATAAGGGAGGTAAATGCTGGAAACATGGAGAGACGCAGGCCAAGAAATCCATGTAAAGAAGAAGGATGCGCTAGATGGGCTAGGAAGGGAGGTAAATGTATGAAATATGGAGATACAAAGATAAGAAGACCAAGGAAAGAAGAAGGGTGCGCTAAACAGGCTCTGAAGGGAGGTAGCTGTATCATATATGGAGGATCTCAGGTAGTGTGACCATATAAAAAAGGGGATGCTCTAAACAAGCTTTGAGGGAAAGTGTATTTTTTAAACATGGAAGTTTTTCGGACAAGAAATCATCTAAAGTGAATACTGCTCTTAATTAGCTAAGAAGGGGTAATTTTATGAATCATGGAGGGATATTAACCTCAAGACCATGTAAAGAAGTATAATGGTTTAAATCAGGGTAAGAAAAAAACTCATCCTGCGGAACACAGCTGACCTTCCTATTAGTATGTAGAACTTTGCTTATGCTTTCATTAGCCACTTTGTTGTCTTGCTTTTTGTTTGAAATCCTTCCAATTTTTTTGAGCTGTATTTTTTTGAGCTGTATTTTTTTGAAAGGCAGTTCTCTTGATAGACAGTATGCTAGACATCAACATTTCTCTTCTGGCAGGAGCTAACAATCTTTGCAGTGATGTGGCAACTGTAATATTATTGTTAGTGGTTTCTTGAATCTCCAACCTTGAAATGTGTTTTTAGATTATTCACTTGCAGGAATGTTGCTTTCTAATAGAAAACATAAATTTGATCAAGACCTTCGGGTTTTTCATGAAAAGTGGGAGATTAAGAATTTTTTTGTTGTAATACCAGTTTAAATAGTTGATTTGTAAGTAAAGTATTGCAATAACAAAAATCCTTTTACTAAAAAGATGAAATTCTAGTTAGGTTTTCAGAGATAGAGAGTTTTGAATTTCACTTTCAATTAAAAAGTCTCTCTTTAATGAGAGCAGTGGAAACTTTAAAGAAAGACATTCAAATTGTAACTAATAGAACTGTAGAGTTATTCTTATTAAAAATCTAGATATATCGATGTTGGAGTTACATAATACTTGACATAGTTTATAAACAGCTATTACAAATTAAAGAGGCATTGTTCTGAAGTGCTACTAATTATTTAGGACTAATTACATTTATTAGAATTTATTTTCTGCTCTGAAATTAAACAAAAATAAGCTACCTAATAATTGAAAAGATGGGCTACTGAAGTCAATATTAAAATTAATATTGTTGAAACTGAAATTGAATAATATACATTATGGTTAATCAGAAAATATGCCAATTATCTGGATCGCACATGGATCCAAATGAAATTATAGAGGATGATTGGCATCTTATTTTAGTGTATACTTAATTTTTAATAACAAGAAACTTTGAATTTTTTCAGAGCTTTATTTCTATCATGTCATGAATTTTATTGTGGAATGTTTATTTACATAAAAAAAAATTACTTCTAAGATTTCACTGATCCACACTAACATCTGGAAAAATATGTTCTAAAATATTTTATCTGCATAGTTGATTATTTTAAATAGCTATTAGTATTGTTCACAGATCAAATTAACACGAAAGATTTGTTAGGTCTGAGTTAAATTTGTTGTATAAGGTTTTAGTTTAGGTGCTACTATCTAGAGAGTTTTCCCAGTACTTGTGTAGATTAAATGAGCCGTCTCAGTGGCTCAATAGGTATTATTTGTCACTATTACTTTAACTATTTTTATAAATATATATATATAAATATATATATAAATATATATATAAATATATATATATATATATTCTATAATTTTATTTTTTATTATTACGTTTATTTATTTTGAATTTTGGATCAAGTATATTTTACTTGAATAGTATTCTAAACATAATTATTCAAACAAAATTAAAAAACAATTTGTTTTTAACACAGTCAAATTCTAGAGTTAAAACATATTTTAAAAATTCCTAGCTATATTTTTACTCAACAAGTTGTTAACAAAATGTTTTTAAAATTTCAAAATTCTACTAATGTTAAACAATATCATTTGAAATTCTTTATTCCAATTTGTTTTGAAATATTATGTTTCTTAAAACAATGCCCAAGTGACAATAATGTCCAAGAAATATTTTTTTGAAAGTTAGCTTTAGATTTAAAGTGGAAACTTTGAAAAATTTAAACAAAAAGTACACATGTATGGAATTTTTTATTGATACTATAAAACTAAACACATACTAATGCATCGAAAACACAAACAAAAGTACAGTTTATGGTAATTAATATTCTAGCTCAATACATCAGGAACTATCAACTAAGAGAGGTACGAATTAATTTGGCCTAAACAGAACATAATGCAAACATTTTCATTCAATGAATCTTGTAATACAAGTGCTGTGAACATTATAACCAGGGCTGACCTGAGCAGACCACCCCCTCTTCTCACAGTTATCTACTTCACCACCCTCCACCCAAAAACAAATTTAAAAACTTAGTTTTTGGTTCAATGTTATTACATTAGCTTGTATATATATATATACACATTTTCAGTCGTCTAAGATATCAGGAAATGCCTTAAAAGGTAAATACATGTAATCAATAATGCTAGAATCCATATTTTTATACAACCAGCCCTTTGTTCAAATTTCTTCCTCAATAAGCTTAATTTGAATAAAGGTACAAAGAATAAGTGTGTCAAGTTTGATTTAAGTTAGTTAATGCGTTTGTGAGACACATCCACTACAGAAAGACAGACATTTGCTAATTGGTGGAGATAAAAAGGAGAAATTTCTTTTATCGTTCAATAAATCAAACCACATGATTATGGTTTGGTTTTACACTTTGACAATATTAGCTAGTTTGCCTATATAGGGAGCCAACTATATGAGTGTACTAGCAAATATTTCCACCCCAATTTGTTTTTGCCTCTTTCACCTAAGCAAGCATGGGACTCTGTGCAACTGCACCGTTTGCACAGTGCCAAGAGCGAGCGTGATTATAACGCTATCAACAATTAAATCTACAAGCTAAAGTAATATAAATGTCACTTATAAGGGGTATTGGGGGGGGGGATGACGCTAAGTCTAATTTTGATGCAATAATGAATACACACACCAATTATAATACTTACTCAATTTTAGCCCTTGGCAATTCTTTGTCAATTATGATTCGACAATGAGGAACACAAAATTTATATCCTATTGAACTGTCTTGACCCAAACTTGTACAACATTCAGGGAGTATTTATTGATTAGAAATATTATTAATTACAATACTAATCAAAAAGCTATTGAGCTAATTTTCAAGTGTAACTACTAGATTTAAGCACTTTACGTGATGTTTATTCTTGTTGTTGTGCTATATTTTGGCTTGGAAGATTGGCAATATGTTTTTATCACCATTACATTACATAGGAATAATTTATTTGAAAGTAATTATTATAATATTTCTAGCAATTAAATAAAAATATTAGAATCAAAGATGATATTGGTTTTGAAACAAATGTCAATCTAAAGGTACACTGGACTGGCTGGCAAAAAAAAAAGTTAGTTAGAATGTAATGTTTCTTTAGGCTTATCCAATCCAGATTCAAAAGGTGTGTTACACGCACCCTTTCTGGCTAAACGTCAATATATTCAGATAATGTTCCGGGGGCGATATACCAACAGTTTACCCAGCAGGGATACGATTCCAGCCTCCTCAGCCAGAATTAAATGGACCTCACGCTTAGATGACCTAACCACAGGAATTCGAACCCCGATATATATCGTGATTCTTGTAATGTGACAGTATGCAACGATGATCAAAACACAATTGATCAAGTTACGGTACATTACATCTAATTTACTAACGAGACGAAATTAAAATTTATTATAAGCCAATAGGATGCCAGAAAATATGTAGGCTACATTAGGATGAGATTTTATATAAAAACCCTCGCAATTTATAAATTATCTCATTCTACTTCAAACCTTCAAGCGGAAAGAAGATTTAAAAAAATGATCTTCAAGCGCATGACAGCAGGAGGTCTACTTGACGGAGTAAACGAAGGTATGTACATATTGAGGACAACATTATTTATGTTATCAATTGTTACACATTTTATAACTAGTGACCCCTAACATTTAGATTATGAATTTAACTATGACCTGTATTTTTTGGTTGTCAGTGCAACTTAACTTTAAAAAACGAATATTAAATAATGATGATTCATATTTAATTTAATAACTTATTTTATTAACTGTAACTTTATTTAATTTAAACCATATAGCCATTTTAAATAATAAATAATAATACCAACGGTGACTTTATTTAATAATTTAGTTTTTAAGCCCTATTAACATTGGACGCTTTAATGACTGACTGTATGTATCTTTCGAACAAAATATCTTCCACTGTTTATGTTTCATTAGGATTAACCGAAAATTGTCCTGAGGGTAAAAGAGTCCATCAGATCCATGATGGAGAACTTCACAGAGGACCGAGTTTGTTTGGCCGAAATAGATACATCTATGGCAAGTTTTGTAACTAAATTGTTTTTTCAGGCAGCCAGGACATATTTTTTGACCCTCCTCGAATTGGAACCTCTCAGAGTTCTTTGGTAAAACTACTGACATGTAATAAATGTACCATAATTATATTTTAGAACAGTGTGAGGTCGCAGGCTTAGTACCTACTACCCGCCCACAAAATATCCGTACAAGGCCGTTTCTCACGGGGTGGAAGGTGTTTGTATTGTCAGCCACTATGATGATGACATCTATAGGAATCTGGATGAGATTGACAATGTTATATGTAAGTAGTTTTATGGCACGCACATTAAGCATGAAACCTGGAAATTACAGCAGTGGAAATAATGTGACTAGATTATAATTTTACTCACTATGTGTGTTAAGTTAAGTACTACATTCAATAGGTTTGTTTTCCCCGCTCCCTCTTCGTCATTAGCGACGGGTTTCTTAATCTACTGCCTTCTACGGTGACACGAATGGGATTTACGTCAAATCATGTGATCCACAACTTTGATGTTGAATGCAAACAGAAGTTTGTATTTTATAAAATTGCCAGAAGTCCCACGATCCAACATATTAATACGTCAAGTCATGTGATCTGCATCTGGCAACTTTATAGATATTATCAATAAATTATTAATTTATTTACACTATTTATCCCGATCCCTAACATATAGCTCGGGGCCTATATCTACATCTTGAGTTTACATTACCTCTTTTAGCTATGTTCCTTTTTTTAATTACAATAATAAATTTAGAATTTACACTTAAATCTAAAAGTCCTATTTGTCCTTCTTTCCTATACCTAACCTACTAGTTGGTACACCCCGGTTATATTAACGCCCCCCGTACCCTGCCCCGCTGGATGTCCCACAACGCTCTGAATTTAATAGTCCACAGATCGGTGAGAGCCCCAGTGGGGGTGGGCATCCCCCTTCCCACTACTTGGGGAGGCGCCCTACCCGAGATTTCGCTCCACTTACTACCCACAATATCACCACCTATGGACTTACAACTAACTTCACCTAAAGATTTATAAAAATACTTAATACTAACTTAACCTAAAATCAAGTCCTTCTTATAATTTGCTTCAGGGTCTTTCGGCTGCTAAATATGAACTGTCCCTACCAAAGATACTCCGTCAACCAGGCTGGAACAGGAATATCTTCGATCTACCACGGTGTTCCCTATCAACGAGGGCATGGAAGAGGAAGTTTTTTCAGCAGCCTTTTCAAGAGCGTCGCACCGTTATTGACAAACGGTGCTAAGGCCATTGGAAAACATGCACGTCATACGGGTATAGACGTACTTTCCGACGTCGCCAATCAGCGTCGTCCTTTCAAAGAGGCCCTACGCCAGCATGTCGGCTAGGATTGAACAAAGCTGAAACGCAAGGCTGAGGAGAAGATTGACACACTGATAACCACCTCAGGTTATAAAGGGCGTCGTAAGAAGCACCAACGTCAGTATTCTCTCGTTGACCAACGTAAAAAGGTCACCAAGAAGAAGAAGAAATAGAAAAAGCGCTGGATATTTTCGGTTAAAATGTCGTTTCTACACCCCCTGTTCTGCGAGTGGTCTAAATGTAAACTCGATCTCTTTTCAGTCCCACCCACGCAAAACAGTCTCGAAAGTGGACAATAGATCCAGTACTAACCTCTTTCTTCCCTCACCAATGATTCGCCCATCGAATTTAGCGTTATCGGAAAAGGCGAGTTCTATATTGATCTCTCACAGACCATGATCTATCTCAGGATTACTATCATGAAACCCGACGGTGGTGCTTTCACCGAGGTGGATCAAATCAACCCCGTCAACAACTGGTTGCATTCTATATTCACACAGGTGGATGTGCTTTTAAACCCAAAACTGGTTTCACTGCCCAGCAACACGTATGCTTATATATTGTACATTGAGACTCTGCTCAATTACAACAGTGAATCTAAAAGAAAACATTTGACTTGCAGTCTGTGGTTTGCAGACATCACCGGAACCTTTGAGGAGGTTAACGCTGGCAAAAAGGAGTTGGAGGCTCGTCGCAGTCTCACTGCAAAAATTAAGACGGTGGATCTATTGGGGTATCTACACGGTGGTGTGTTTAACCACGAGTATACCTTTTAACGGCACCAAACTAAAGTCAAATTGGTCCGTTCCAGAGACGTGTTTAGTTTTATGGCCGTGCCTCAAATCCCCCACTTTAAAGTTCACATCGTTGAAGCCTGTCTTCTAGTGCAACGTGTCAAAGTAGCACCTTCTATACTGTTATCACATGCCAACGCATTAAACGTCAGTCCTGCATAATATCTCACTACTCTCGTGGAAGTAAAAACACTCACTATTCCTACGGGTGTGCAAGGGAAATCACTGGACAACGTATACAAGGACAGTTACTCAAACGATAAATCGTGGGATTTTTATCAAACACCACGTTCAACGGAGACGCCACCAGGAACTTTTTCAACTTCCAAACCTATAGCATGAACCATTTATCGTTGTACTTAGACGGGGAACAAGTGTCGTCGAAACCATTACAGCCCTATTTTTGAAAAGGAAACTATGTCATGTCCTACCATACGCTTTTATCAGGAACGGGTATACATTTCATGAACCAAGGTGGTGACATCACACGGGAAGCCTTCACTTAGGGTTATCATCTCATGGCTTTCAACTCCCACCTAATCTCAACTATGTCATGTCCTACCACACGCTTTTATCAGGAACGGGTATACATTTCAAGAACCAAGGTGGTGACATCACACGGGAAGCCTTCCCTTAGGGTTATCATCTCATGGCTTTCAACTCCCACCTAATCTCTCCGCCCACATGACATCGCATTGGAATTTGACGAGGGAAGGTTCTTGAGCATCGAATTGATAATCACCAGAGCTCTCATCGAAACCGTCAACTGTATCGTGTACGAGGAGTTTGCCAACATCATGACCATTGACAAGGACAAAAACGTCGTAATTTGAATTTGGGAGTTAATATAAGTGATTTACCGCCCCTTACCCCGTCATTTAAATCATGGCCGTCATTGTAGATTTCTAGAGCTTCATCGACGAAAGCAAAGAGTTTATCGTCAAGTAACTGAGTGTTTTATCTGTATGCAGAACATTACTTCAACATTGGGTGTTAAAGCCCCCTTATGGCATTGATGTACTTTTCGCCGCTGCTAAAAAGCAAGCCGACTAATTTGTCAACAAACTGCATGGTTTTCCCTGGGATAGTGGTGACGCGGAATTACAGCCTGCTTGAATCCCTCATCTCCCCTGCCACTATGCATACTGAAACCATCTACATCAAGGAGGCAGAAAATACAAAGTTTCTAGCCAAATATACGCCTACGCCTACCATATATCTTTGTGACAGGGGTTGTCCGTCTTTGAAACCATGTAAATTTGGCCTCACCATGTGCATGGCACATAGTTTTGTTTGGAATTTCTGTTGGGCCTCCATCTTTCAGGGACTTAGAGATTGGATGATTGAAGATGCACACGCAGACCATAAGACGTTTGCTGAAAACAAACCCGTATTTCCATTCTTTACGGTCGGATGTTTTCCCTGCTGATCAACTACCTGCAATAATAGCGCGACCTGCAACTCTCGTCATCAACACAGATCCACACATCAAGCCTGGGAAGTATTGCGTCGCTATCTTTAACGACAATAACGGCGTAGGACAACACTTTGACAACTATTATTTTCCACCCCGTATAAATTCACATCTGACATCTATACGCAAAACACTTCTCACACGTCTAAAAGACAGATACAACTTCAAAGCATAGCCTCAGTCATTTTTGGCCATTAATGTCTCATGTACCTTCTCTATTCCGCCCAGAAAATTCCGATGTAAACTTTCCTAGTGCAATTCACACCAATAAATAATACAGGCAACGACGCTAAAGTGGTGAGATATTACAAATTTTTAAAGATGGTAGTGTTCTGCCGCCCCTCAAGAGGCTGCGTCCAATCAGCGTGCGTCCATAAAAGGGGCATCCTGATGTTGTTTCGGCCATAATCACGACAGTCGTCCAAGCGATCAAACATCATGGAAGGCCAAGACATTTGTACCCGCAAAGCAAATCTGGCGAAGCCATTTGCTATCACCGGTATTTTCAACACTTTTTTTCCGTTGGACGAAGTTGACACCAAACGAGTCATCGTCAGTATGAATATCGAGACCAGCTTTACGCCCTATGTCAAGCTAGATAAATGCGGAGGAAATTGTGTCGTGTCTTTCCTGGATCTTATCAGTTCTACCAACTATACACGTCAAGTCGTCAATTTGATCTATTACATGTTGGGTTGTCAACTAATTTTTTTAATAACACATCTAAGAGACACTGTAGAAGAACGTATGAACGAATATATGCGTCATTCTTGTAAGAGTATAGAAAATATTATGTATGTCTGTGAAACCTTTAAAGTATAATAAATATATGTTTGTTATAACGTGTTTTATTCACGCAAAACCTTTTGTCCTTTACACGTAGGGTAATCAGATACGAGTCTCGACTTTTCGAGTCACCAAACTGTCACCCAGCATGACCTTTAACAGTTTCAAGGTCACTATCTATTCCTGTTTCGACTTGTCTTGTTGAGCTGCCAAACTAGCACCAGGTATGAGTCATCAGACAAAGCCCATTGCGATATTATTCATGGTCGTGATATATACCTGTCTCAACTTGTCTTGTCAAGCTGCCAATTCGGTGCCAGGGTTGCGATGATGTCACCAGGGAAAGACAACAAAATAGATTCAAAGCCTTGTGGCTGGGAACCATTTCTCACACTCTATGCTATGCGGCCGTCGAGATAGGATGCTTCTCGACACGTCGCGGGAGGAGTGCCTGACACCATGCACAGAACGTTCCCCCACAAATAAAAACTACCCGGACACACGAAATACACACCCTGGGGCACACTAGGCCTGACGCCCAAGTTTGCACCCTGGAGCACACAATAAAAACTAATGGGCACACATTAAAACTAATGGGCATGGGACTCACATTAAAATCTAATAAGCACACATAAAAAACTAAGAACGAATGGCGCAGTTAATAGGGGTCAGGGGTGGGGTGTCAGCACTGTACTGAATTTGGGATATTTATAGCAGCCAATCACTGCCTGAGCTATTTATAGCAGCCAATGAGCGTCCTGTGACAGGTGGTCGAACTAGACTACTGACGTCAAAGCAACACTGCACACTAGGGTAGAGCTGAATGCTGGGCGGTACTCTAGTAACCTCAGTGATCTCTATACTATACTGGATGGATATACACACATCCTTGCAACGAACAAAATCGTGGCACTTAAGTTTATCATCCGCTTGGTTGCGAAGGGACAGATTTAACGGTTTATTTCAACGTTATTATTAAAAACGTGTTTCTGGTGAATAAAAGTACTATTGTTTGAAAATAGTGAAATATTTGGCTGAAGACACATTTACGTTGAATGATATACACTTCAGTTTTAAAGTTAATATCGTACAAATACGAATAAAATATTTAATATTTTAAAATATGTATCTATCGCTCGTATTGTTTACATTCTGCCAAAACTTCAATATATTTTAATTAGCTTATTAGCTTATACAACGTGTATCTAATACATTGCGTCAAACTTAGGCTGGCTAATCCTTGAGTGAAAATAGAATAATTCACATCAGCAACTTAGGGCCCATCTTAAATATTAATAGCGGTATCCACTCATAAAAATAGAGCTAAAACTATATCATTTTTGTTATAGGTTTGTTGGAAATATGACTATATCACAATATATATATATATATATATATATATATATATAAAGTTGGTTCTTAGCTTGAATAGCCTAGTGCTTTCAGAAGCCATATTATATTTAATACGCTAGCTTAACACTTAATTACACGTGTTTGAATAACAAACTTTGTGTAGAAGTTCAAACGCTCATTTAGGTTATAGGCTTGTAGGAAGTATTACTATATTATCCTACATTGACTTATTTAAATAAACAAGTCAGTAGTGTTGAACTTATTATCTTCTTCAAACCTTTTATTAATGCATCTATTTCATTCCGATAATTATTCATTGATACATCTAATATATTTATACAAATTAGCGAACTATGTCAAAATGCCACGTTGCCTTTTATGTGTATAAGAGAGAAAGTGATACCCAAAAGCTGTCTTCTCTTTTATACAATTGTGTGCAAACGACAGCTCGAAAATTTTAGTCGCAGATGTCCATCCAGTTATTCACAGATCAATGTTTAACCTTGGGTATAAGGATCCATCAAGATAACCAAATAAATCTTAAAATTTGAAATTTCTCAATGGGAGTAGGAGAAATGAGGGGAGGGAGGGGAGTGGGAGCTCAACATTTTCATAACTAATACATTCAATTAATTATCTGTGTGGTAGAGAACTTAAAATCGTTAAGCTGGTATGGGAACCAATACAAATAAATATTTAATTAATAATAATTTAAAATTGCATTCTGAAAAATATAGGTGATGGATTCAAAATTATTTGGGAAAAGGGGGTTGGGTGATGGAAAGTTTCTAAATTTACAAAACTTATAGAAACAGCTACATCTCAGTGCAATGTGATATAAAATTCAAATTTGGCAGGCTGGTAATTGCACAAAAACCAAATAACTACCTATTAAGTCTGAACATTTTAAAATGGAAATCTAGGAAATTAAGGGGGTGGGGGTAGAAGTTAAAAAAAAAAAAACTTTTGGGTGTATTAGAGAATAGAAATTTGGCTGACAGATTGAAGTATAGTTAAATGTCAGTAGATAACGCAATAAGAAGTCTTAAAACTACAAGTTTTTAATTGGGAAACGAAATAACAATTCTTAATACTATAAGTGTTTAAATGGGAGTTAGAGAAATAATTATTGGGGGGTTGAGGGCAAAAATTTCTAAAATTAATAGAAACGCTAACTTACAGAACAATATGTTTCATAAGCTAAGGCGCTTACTAGAGTGATTCATTCAAGTTATTTATTTAAATAGTAAATTTAAACTATTTCTTTTGGTGTTCAGCAACAATGCCTTCACGTAAAAGAATCATAGTTAACGTGCTTGCAGCTGTGCCTTAAATGTAGGAATTATTTCAGTTATTTTAATGTTTTGCGTGTTTAATTAGTTTTATTTAGTTTGGTTTATTAAATAGTAAATTTAAACTATTTATTTTGATGTTCATTATAACACTGTATTCGCGTAAGCAAGCAAATATTTATGCAAAGACTACAAACATAAAAAAACTGGTTCCTTCTTATAGGTAGTAGTTAATATGTGGCTTCATCGACATTTAAAAAAAATTCTCGCCTTACACGTGTCTGAAATTGTGTTTTTGGTAGTTATGATCAAGGTTTCTCAAACTGTGAGGTGCGTGGAAATTGCAGGTGAGGTACGAGGGTATTTCAGGTGAGTCGCAGCATCGTTTTATCTGTGAGCCAATTGTACACCCTCTCCGACTTGCTAAAGATCTGATTGACTTTAAAAAATGAGTATTCTGTTTTACTTACGAAGCAATAAAATTAGTTTTGACATTTGCCTTTGTATTTGCTATTTGTATGAAAGTAATTTCTTAACAAACATGATTATTTTAATTACAGAAATTCGACTAGAGTTTGAAAAGGGCCCTTCCTTTGTGTGTTATAAAAACCGAAGCTGACATGAATCATCTCTGTGATAGGAAAAAACTCATTCTTCCAAATGACAAGTACATATTTTTCACAAAAATTATTTACGTCATAAAATGTTAAAACAAACTTGATATTTTATGGATATTTCCCTAAATATTTCTATTCTTAATATTCTATGAATTCTACAACGTTCTTATAAGAAATTATAGAAATCAATAAAATAATAAGTACCTCATTTTAACGTTAAAAGGTTTTTTTATTCTAAGAAATTGAGGCTTAACAATTACTTTAAATGTTCAAGTAAGGCTCAAGTGCATATGGTTAAAGAAAACCAGGCTTTGATGATTCAATAAATAAAAGTTAACCTACTCAACTTAAATTTGAGTGAAGCTGTGGTAGATCTCAAGTAAGTTAATATAATTATAGAAAACACGAATGGTTTATTAATCCATGTAATACTAATAAACATGTATGCACAGAAAGGAAGATAGAAAAAACTTTGGCACTGAAAAAAATTCTAAATTCAAAATAATATAAAATTATCAACATGGAGTGGCTACCTATATTAATTTAAGTGGGTTTGACCACTATTATAACTTGGAACAGTGGGTATAACCCCTATAACGCTATTGATGATAACTGGGTCCAATTGTCTATTGTTATTCACCCTCAGTGCAGAGACTTGGTTTAGGTGGATTTTTTCCATCCTGTATTTTCTTGGCCTCACGGATTTTGTATGTCCTAATATGGGCTTTGATTGCTCTTACGTAATAATCATTGTTGATGCATTCTTAGTTGTTGTTCTGCTACTCAATTGCAAGAAATCCAGTTGTGGTGCTACACTGAGCGGACGTGTCTAGTGTCGCTCCATGTTTTTTGTTTCAAAAATTAGCAAAAGTGGAAATTTAAAAATTATTTCTAAAGCAAAGTGTGGAGAATAGTAGTGGCTACAAGAGGAATCTACTTTCGTCTGAGTTCGAAACCAGCTGGAGTCACAGCAGTGTTTCGCAGTTTGTGGAGCAGTCCGGAGGGTCCGGGGGACAACAGGAGAAGAGGAAGAAGCGCGCTAAAATCCCGAAGATTTTGTTTTGAAAATGGAGAAAATCGATCCAGAGGTATAGTAGGTATTAAGAAAATAGTGAATTTTATATAACAGGTCAGAGCAAAGGGGGTCATCCTGGTCACTTCCCGGTGCAACTTTGGTGCAAGTGACGTAAGAGCTCACCTGGTTACAGTAAGGTAACCTCGTGGTGAGGAAAAGGGTGTTAAGTCAACTAAGGAAGAAGGAAGAAGAAAAGAAGAGGGAAGAAGCCATTGAGGTGGAGAAGAAGGAAGAGGAGATGAGGAAAGAGAAAGAGGATGAAACCCCACTAGCAGCGCTGAATAATATAAAGGAGGTGGAGGATTTCATCAGGTCAAAATATGGTAAAGACGGAAGGTTAAATAAGGGGGATCTTGGGGAAATATTGGGATGGGTTAGGTTGCTTATCCTGGAGTCGGTGTATAAGGATGGACAAATAAAAATCCTAAAGGAGGAGAACATGAGATTGAAGGGGCAGAGTAGGGTGGGAGGGGTGCTTAATCAGGGGAATCAGGGGATATCCTATGTCTTTGTGGCAGCCACGGGGGAGACGAAGAGGAAGCTAGATGTGGGGAACGTAATACAGGCGGGGCCTAGTCATAGGGCGGTGTTTGTGACTTCCCTGCACGGAAAGTCGGTTGAGGAGATGAAAAAGACTCTAATGGGGGAATTCAACTCTTTAAAAGACCAGATCAATATCAGAGCTATACGCCCTGCTGGGACCAGACTAGTGGTGGAGACAGAGTGGAATGATGACGTCAAAAAGATCATAGGGAACAAGGAACTGGCAAAGACAATGACTTGTGAGGAACCGAGGTAGAGTTGATCACTGATAACAATCTTCGACGTGGACAGGGACTTAACTGGGGAGAAACTCACTGACATGACGTTTGAGAAGAACTTGAAGGGGAAAATGACCAAAGAGGAGTTTGAGGAGGGTTTCAATCGCAAGTTTAAGACGGGACTGAGAGACAGACATGAAGTCAACAATGTGGTGGAGTTATCCCCAAGAGTGAGGAACATGCTATTGAGCTGCAGGATGTAATTATCGTTCAGCGCGGTATCCGTAAAAAACTATATCGTGGTGACGAGGTGCTACAAGTGCAGAGATCTAGGCCATGTAGTGCCGCATTGCCCCAGAAAAGAGGAGCTCTGCGGGAAATGAGGAAAAGAGGGCCACAAATATAAGGACTGTATGTGCAGGGAGAAAGTGTGCATCCCATGCGTGGCAAATAAGAGGTCGGAAAAGTGTAAAAATCCGAACTCGAGGGATTGCCAGACCCACCAAATGATGATGAGGACACAGATAAAAAAAACTATTATGGAAATTAAACTGTTGACAGAAATGGTGGACTTACTAAAACTGATACTGGTGAAAATGGACGGGACTGGGACAGGCCCTAAACCTGAAAGGACGGGGATAAAGGTGAAAAAATTCCCCGTCCAAACGTGCCAGAAATCAAAGGAGGGATATGGCCTATAGGGAGAAGATTGATGCGACTAATGGACCTATACACGAGATGGATAGGTGGGGTCAAGAAAAGGTCAGAGTACAAGATGGAGACACGGTAAAGAGACCATCAAAAGAAGTGAATGAAATAGTACTGAGTCCTGAGCTCATCGGAGAGAGGGAAGCTGACATGGAGCTGGCCTTGGAAAAAGGGGAATGCAAAGAGTTTTGGCAAAATCTAAAGTTATGTGGAATCCTGATGCCAACGGTGGATATGGGGAAAATGGTTGATAGGGGAGAAATGAATGTTGAGGATGCCGAGAATCTACTATCGGTGCGTACGTTGGTCCACGGATGGACGTACAAGTTCATGGCAGCACTAGTAGGATTCCTGGCCAGTGATGGGCCTGCTGAGATGAGACCCTTCTACAGGAATATGTCGGTTGAGAGGTTCGTCAGGAGGCTCCTCAGCCAAAGATGCAGGTAATGTTATGGAAGAAACGAAACCTATTGTACGCGCACTGGCTATAGGTCGTGCGGGCAAGGCCGTAGTCAGGGGGGGGGTTCTCGGGGTTCAAACCCCATCCGAAATTTTATGAACAAAATATATATGGCTTTATTTATGGTTCAAATAATATCAAAATTAAGGTACAAGTACAAATTAGGGGAATCTGTGACCATAAAAAGCACTTCAGAGAGCTTTCAGAGGTGTTTATTGTTTATAATTTTTTCCAGCCTTCGGCAGTTATGGTGATATGTTGTCTTAAAAAAATTTCAGATAGCTTCTAGAGATGTTAATATTTAGAATTATTCCTATTTTTCGGTGGTTAGGGGGTTATGTTGCCATAAAGAAACACATTAGAAAACTTCTAGAGCTGTTTAATATCTGGAATTTGTCCTAGCCTTCGGCAGTTAGGGTGTTATGTTACCATAAAAAACACTTTAGAGAGCTTCTAGAGCCGTTTAATAATTAGAATTTGTCCTAGCCTCCGATAGTTAAGGGGTAGTGTTGCCATAAAAAAACACTTGAGATAGCTTCTAGAGCCGTTTCTTATTTAAAATTTTTTCTATCCTCCGTGAATTGGGGGATGGGCCCACCAAACCCCCCCTGAAATTATTGGCTGGCTACGGCCTTGCGTGCGGGTACAGTGGTGGGGCTGCGGGAAGAGATAACAACATGGCGAATCTGCGGGATTATGAAATAGTGGCATCGGGGTAGATTGGGGTCTCCTCAACCACGTGCTTTATAAACAAGGGTGATAGGGGAAATATGGGTCATCCTGTAAAGGAGGGGGTAGTCAGCGGTGGGTCAATCATTGGCTTGGTGGGCTCAAATCTGAGGCATGCTGGGCGTGGTGACAGAACCAACATGAGCCCGAATCCCGAGGAAGATCCAATGATGAAGTACATCAGGAAATATTTCCAAGAAGGTGGAGAGGACCATGAGGGGATGTTTGGGTTGAGGGATGGGGAGGTGATCTTCAAATCGATATATAGGTGGAGGATGAGAATACATTTTGAAATGTTATTTTCTGAGGCCTATAGAATCTCGAGGGAGAGTTCACGTAGAATCCAACTCCAGGTGTTTGGTTTTGGTCTTGGGGTTTGGAGTGGGTCAGTGCACCAAGATACCATATTCTACCAAGAGCTGAGGGAATGTTTCTACGTGGCGGTAGATAAACACGGCTCGGGTATGGGTATAATTGCGGTATTGGAGCTGCTGTGGATGGATGGGGTGATAGAGCACTTTGTAGATAGAGAGGAAATGCTGGAGGGTAGGGATGTACGGATTTTGTCAACCCAGAGAGCTCCATACGAGTCCTACGGGTCTGGAGGAGAGTATCTGGTCATGACATATGCGAGGGATGGAAAAAGCTGGCCGAGTAACAAATTTTGGAATTAGAAATTCGGCTCTACAGGGGACTCGGCAGCGGCGTCATCGACGCTGATATCGTAGGTTCAGAACGCGACATTAAATCCCCATGTGTTGACCAAAATCTGCAGAATTTGTGAGAACTCTCCTGATGATCCTCCGATAGCCATACCTGTAAGGCTCAAGATTAAGATGGATGCGAAGCAACAGTATAAGTTCAAGGAGGCGATCGCTGATAAGACCGAGCTTAGAACTTAGTCCAAGCAAAATTGGAAGTTCTGGAGACATGGCCTGGGCTACGGGAAGAAGGAGAGAGGGATGAATAGTAAGTCGGTAAGCAAGGGCAGTCAAACAAGAGATTGCACAGATGTGGAAGGGAAAATGGTAAAAGGGATAGGTGATGTGCCATCTCAAGCGTACGGGACCTTCGAGAATACCTTGAGGCTATCCAGGTTAGAGGAGAAGAACACCTTGTACATGGCGCTCCAACATGTAGTAAGATTGGGGCATGAACGAGGTGGGAGTATTATGTTTCCTACTCCTGAGTCGTTGGAAAGGATTCAGCTGAAATCATTGAACTTGCCAACAGAGGTAGCCAGCTTGGTGGATCTCGCAGAGCAGATGTTCAAGAGGAGAGAGGAAGAGTTCAGCCTGGAGCAAACGTATCAGAAGTTTGTAGCATCTCAAGGTCACAAAATCTTTAATCCGAGTGTGACATGGCCAGCGTGCTATGCACTCACGCACAATCCGTAATGGTTAGGCGTATACTTAAAATAGGCCAAATAAATGCTATGAAGAGTGTGACCGTGCTGCACGAGATTTGTAAGCTGGCGGAGGAAATGAAGCTCGATGTCGTATGTATACAGGAGCCCTATACGTTTAGGGGAAAAGTTCCGCACATGCCGGTGGTTACTAGAATAGTCACCAGTTGAGAGATGACAATGAGTGCCATTGTTATCTTTAATAGGGATATTACTGTGACTAAGATTACACAGTTGAGTAACCAATGGGTAAGGTGTGTGGAGCTGGGAACTGGCGCTGGCAGAGTTGTGATGGTGAATCTGTACTTTCATTTTAGGCATGCAATTGAGCCGTACCTAAACCAGATGGAGGTATTTTGTAGGATGTACGCAGGTAAGCCACTGATTATTACTGCTGATGCTAATGCCAAGTCTCCCATGTGGCATAGTCAGGTAGTGATCAGAGGGGACAGGAGAAATGATGCAGGAAGACCATGCAGAAGAGGGCGAGCCCTTGAAGAATTCATCTATGACGCACGGACTGGAAGTTGTAAACCAGCCACGAAATCCCCCCACGTATAAAGGGAAGGCTGGGGTGGCTATGAACATCGATGTCAACTTATGCAACGCCGAGTCTGTGGCCATGGTTGAGGGATGGAGGGTGGTTGATAATATGACAATTAGCGACCACAATCTGATCGTGTTCGACATTGCCATGGGGAGGGTGGTGGAAGGAAGTGAGGGAGGGATAAGGAAAAGATATGACATGAGAAGAGCTAATTGGGAAAAGTTGAGGAGGGAACTGGTACTGCCCGACCAAGTAGCAAATGGTGACAATGTCAACATCAAAGCCAAGGAGTTGACGTCGGCCCTATAGGATGCAATGAAGAAATCCATCCCGGTGACGAAAGGAGATACCAGTTTCGGGAATAGACCGTGGAATGACAGACTGCAGGGACTACGTACAAGGGTAAGGAGAACTCGCAGGTGGTATCATAGGTGCAGGAACCCATTTGTCCGTGAGGTGCGGTTGGAAATATATAGAGAAAGAAAGAAGGATAATTGAGGAGGGCCTGAAAGAAGAGAAAATGAAAAGCTGGGAGGAATATGTTAAGGAGTAGCTCCAGCAAGGACCCTGGGGAAATATCTTTTAAGATAGCGGCTGGGAAAATCAGACCGCCAACGATGCTATCTACACTGACGAGAGAGGATGGCAGCACCACGATGAACTGGGAGGAGTCTACGGGGCTATTGATGGAAACATTGTTACCGGATGATGACGAGGAAGCAGATACAGAGGAACAGAGGGAGCTGAGAGGAGCCATGAATCGGGACATGTATAACAATGAGGAGCCTGTGAAAGTGGTTAGTCAGGACGAAGTGATCAGGACTATTGCTCAGATGGGGAAGAAAAAAGCACCTGGGCCAGATAGGATAGTGGTCGAGGTGCTGCAAAAGACGGCAGACCTCATAGCCCCCTAACTTGCAGGCCTGCTAAACGAATGCCTCTCTCAGGGCAGAATCCCGAACATCTGGAACCTGAGCGAGGCAATCGTGCTAAGCAAGAGGGAGGACAAGGATCCGCTTCTTCCGAAGCCATATGGACCCATCTGCCTGCTAAATACGAGTGGGAAACTCCAGGAAAAAATACTGTGCGAAAGATTATTAAGTCATAGGACGGGAAGTGAGTATGCACCAACAGCAGTATGGCTTTCGAAGGGGTAAATCAACAGAGGAAGCCATCTGTAGAGCAATAGAATTGATCAACTCGGCCACTGATAAATATGTGGTGGGGATATTCGTAAACATCTTGGGGGCATTTGACGACCTATGGTGGCCGGCGTTGTTCAGCCGGTTAAGAGACCTGCAGTGCCCAGGGTAATTGTTTAGAAGCTTGAAGGACTACTGCCGAAATAGGTATGCTACCATGAGGTTTCAGAGTGCCAGCGTGCAGAAAAGATTAACTAAGGGATATCCCCAGGGATCGGTCTGTGGGCCGATATTCTGGGATGTGGGGCTGGAGCCGGGATTGCAGATGCTGGAGGAAATTCCCGAAATGCATGGGGTGGTCGCTTTCGCGGACGACCTTTTAATAGTGGTAGAAGGTAATTCAAGGAAGAGCGTGGAGGAAAGATCCAATCGAGTGCTAGACGGGCTAATAAGGTGGTGCAAAAGTGTCAAACTGAAGATGGCACCGGCGAAGACGACATTCATGCTGTTTAAGGGGAAACTGGTGCGGAACCCTGCAATAAAGGTTGAGGGGAAGAACTTGAGAAGGAGCCAAACGGTCACATACCTGGGAGTCACTCTTAATAAGAACAGAAACTTCATGGCACATATAGAGGAAGTGATGGAAGGAGGTTCCACCTGCCCATGCGGGTAATAAAGACATACCACCACGCGATCCTTCTCTCTATTGTTGGCTATGGAGCGTGCGTCTGGGCACACAGACTAAACAACGTCATGCTGGCTAGGGCTGTTCGGAGTATACAGAGGAATGTCCTTCTGAGACTTACGGGTGCCTACCGGACAGTGGCGACAGATGCACTGAGCGTCACCCTAGGTGTGTGGCCGTTGGATCTTCTGATTAAGAAGAGGGAAATTGGGTCCTGGAAGAGAAAGAACAACTGGGAGAAAATTAGGATACTCACCTCACCAGAAGTGGAAACATCTGAAGATGTAGTATTTGCTCTGTTGAGGGAATGGCAGACACGCTGGGAGGGCAGTGAAACTGGTAGGAGGGCTTATCAACTCTTTCCCAATGTGGTCGGAAGGATTGATAATGCACATCTGGAACCATCTCCGGGTCTGGTCCAATTCATCACGGGGAAGGGACCGTACCCAGAATCCTTAAGGAAGATGGGTTTGGTTGAAACTGATCCGTGTGAATGTGGTGAGGGGGGTACCCCGTAACACGTTGTGCTGGAATGTGCCCTTACGCATGAGATAAGAAGACCTAACCAGCAGGAAGTGCAGGGGAGACTGGTGGGTGATATCCTGAGAGATCCCGCCCATTGGAGGTTCCTAGATAAGCTGGCAGCGGAAGCTTCATAAAGAGCCAAGATGGAATATATAAGGGCACTGAGAGAANTGCAGGGGAGACTGGTGGGTGATATCCTGAGAGATCCCGCCCATTGGAGGTTCCTAGATAAGCTGGCAGCGGAAGCTTCATAAAGAGCCAAGATGGAATATATAAGGGCACTGAGAGAAAGACGAGAGCTAAGACAAAGGCTAAACAGACGGAGGGCCAGAGAAGGAAGGTGGGGAGAGACCAGTGACAGTGGCGAGGACAGTGACAGGGATAGTGACGAAGACGGAGACATTGACGAGGACATTGACAGGGATAGTGACGAAGATGGAGTCAATGACGAGGACAATGAAAGATACGAGGACATAAGCACAGGAAGCAGGACTGAGACGAACGCAGGTGAGGTCTCAGTGGGGAGAATATAGGGAAATGAGAAGTTTGTTTTTGTGGAACTACTGGTATACAACCTTCCACGAGGAATAAGGAAAGATGCCGGGAAGTGGCAAACACGAAGCTTTTTGGGATTGGCATACCAGTTCGGCTGATGGATCCGGAAGTTTACTGGGATAACCCTGGTACATCCGAGGGATAATCATTCCAGCCGAATAATGGGAATGATGAGGGGAAATAAACGGGACGCATGGGGGAACCCTGTGACTGCAGATCCCTCTTCTTTGAAACAAGAAGAGTAGGATTAGGTCTTGTAAGGGCCCTATGCGTCAAGATGGAGATAGTCGGCTGCTCTGCAGCCCCCTTGTACCATCGAGGCAATGGATATTGCTGGAGATAAGAAGTTATTTAGGTTAGTTAGTTGTAAGACCAGGATAGGATAGGGAAGGTAGGGTAATAGGAATGAGTAGGTTAGGAGAAACAATTTAAGGGAATGTAGAAATAGGGAAGATAGGTAAGGAAGTGGTTCGCACTTAGGTGTAGGTGGAGCACCAAACTTCGGTAAGGGCCCCTCCCCAGGTGACGGAAAGGGGGATGCTCGCCTCTGCTGGGCACACCGTTGGACTGAGATGAGAATTCAGGTCTGATGGGGTAACCAGCGGAGGAGAGTACCGGGGAAGTAATGTACCCGGGGCGGACCAGCTGGTTAATGAAATTGTATCTCGGAGATAGGTAATATAGGAGCTAAAACTTGTTTGGACTAAATAAAATTGGATAATGTATAATAGTAGGAAATGTTCTGATACTATGTAAATAAGGCCTGGATTAAAAATTGTAAGATGCCAGGCCAAATTAGATTGGTAATGAATAATATATATATATATATATACTCAATTGCCACTGATAATAGATTTAATTAACTAGGTGTGCCAACTGTATATAGCCTTTTATATTAATAGGAGATCTCGTCCACCATTAAAGTGCATTGCTGGCACAGATTATTTATTTTTACTATAGTCCCTTTGGGTAATATTATTTGATTCTTTTACCATTGACTTGGATATTCTTCAAGCTTTATTATTTATACTAAATCACATTTTGATTGAATACAGAATTAGTATTTTCTGTTTTTGAATTCTAATATTCTATCTCCCCATTCGATGGGCGCAAGCTACTAGTTCCCTACTTTGTTATATTCACAAATGAACCTTAGGGCTTGGCTATAAATATATTTTGTTTATATAAACTTTATTTTAAATAAAATTATCTAAATTGATTTTCTCGATTTGTATCTCCCTATTTCCTTGTACCTTCACAACAATATGCTCATGTTGAGCGTAGTAACAACTAGGGATGTTGTGGTAGAGTGAGTTTTTTTTTAAAGATAGTCAGGGAACAAATACCGTGGTCATCCTTGATAATCTCTAGATCCAAGTGTGATTGTAAATGTCATTTACAAAAAATAAATTTATAAAATGTACAAAGAAAATATTTACAAAAACAATAATTAGTTATATAACAGTAATATAACTTTTTACGACATAATAAATTAGCTCAATTTTTTTGGTTATTATTTTATTCATTACGTTTTACAACGTATTGAACTGTTTTCATTAAATATGGTTTTTTATATTTGTAATCTTTTTTAAACTTTTGAAGCAAACATTTGGGGAAGATAAATGTACGCTAGGGTCGTAGTTTTGAGACCCCATTATATTGGATCTTTCACAAACTGTTGTTTGTTTATGCTATTAAATCTTCGAATAAGTAAATTAATTATTCGATTTTAAAATAGATTCATTAATGTTATATTTGTAAGATGTGTCCTGGTGTGTTGGTATACCGCCTAACCTATTAGTGGTATATTGGATTGAAAGTTAATTTCCACAATACTGTCATGAGTGGGCGTAGGATCAAGGCTAGTACTTGGGTCCATCCTTAACTAATTATTAAAATAAACTGTACCATATTAACCTCGGATGATCAAAGCTATGATTGACATTTAAGTTTAAGACTGAAGGGTCCATCTGTTGACAAGCTGGCGAGAACATGGAATAATGGAACGAGGAATGTTTGTTAAGGAGAATGAATTGTTAGATGAAATTATTTGAAGAATAATTTATATGCTTTGTGTAGGTGAATCCAAGCGTCAAGGGAAAAAAAAATGTGTCGAGGTATGATAGCCAGGAATTGTGTCAGCTGTGTATTAATTGGTAAGGGGAAGTCAGGGAGTGGGTTTAAGGGGACGGAAAGACTGGGCGGGCAAGCGCGCGAGTGACTAAAATATAAAATATAACACTTTGGTTGTAATGAGAGGTGGCCAGACTGGAGCGAGTGAGTGACTGAGCGCGCGCTCTTGAAAGATAGAACTGGAAGCGTGCACACTCGACCCGGGACAGTCTAGTTTACAGGCGCTAGGCAATATTATTGTATGTTGGTTCATTGAGTGCTAGAAAAAATTCTCATTTTGACATTTTTATTATTATCGATATGTTTAGCACACTTGCTACTAACGACCTAATTTAATTGGTAAGATAATAAACTAATATATATATATATATATAACTGATGTTAAAATACTTCAATATTTTAATTAAAGTAGGCCTTTACAAATAAAAATCACCATTAGCGTGGAGAGAGGATGAGAAAACCACAACAATAAATCAGTTGTCAAAACCACCCTCAGTTCACTGAGCCAAGATTGAACCTTTGCATCCTCGTCAACAACTATCGAGAGCTATCTGCTAATCACGCACTCGCTCGCTCACTCACCAGTTTGGCCACCCAGTCGCTGGCTCGCACGCTTGTCAGTCTGACCGAACACTAATTCAAAGTTAAACAACTAAGATGGTTGTAGGAAGGTATGAGTTGATGTCATCTATATTTCTATGGATACGATTGTTAAAAAGGTATGGTGATGACTAGGTAAGCGAGAATGGTAATGAGCTAGCCTTTGTTTGTAAAAAGGTTTATTTGTGTACAGCACATGATTGCAGCAAAAAGATAGTGATTTGTTTATATGGCAAAGGGGCTGTTCTAGAACAATGATTGATCATATGGTTTATGATGGGAGACTTAGTTTAGTAAAAAAATTGTAGGGCTGTGCTTGGAGCTGAATGTGGAACGGATTGCTTCATAGTATTATATTCATAACTAATAAATATATTTATTGTATATATACTACCTTATATAATATATATTATGATTATATGTTCTATATTTATATTACATTTAATATATAGTATTATACTATACATATAATATACTATGTATGATATATAGTATTATACTATACAAATAATATACTATGTATAATAATATGTAAATTATATATAAGATATGTATGATATATTATATTACATTTAGAGTATATTATTAGATAATTAATGTTATTTCAACCTAGACTTATTACCCTTCCAGGTTATACGTATTATATAATAATGGTTGTTGGGTAGAGAAGAAGGAGACACAAATGAGAAATCTTCTTTCCATATTGGTTATAAAGGAGTGAAAAAACTCCTTCAATTCACCCAGCCAGGATTCGAGTCCTGGTGCATCTATCACTGAAAAACTAGACAAGATTTCCTTAACGTTTTGCTGACGTGACCATCGATGCAAATATAATTACAGCTGACAGCAAGGTAGGGCCTATACTGAGTTATTGCCCGTAAAAGTGTGTTAATCGAGGTAATGTGTCAAAACGTGGGCATCATGACGTTGAAAAGTTGGTATTAAAAAACCTTCCTTGTAGGGGCAAAAATCCAATACCTAACGGCTCTGAACTGATTCAACATATGGTTTAGATATGCTTAAAATCTTTAAACAGTAAGATAACAAGAAAATAAATAATTACAAAAGGCTTAATAAAAATGTAAATTTTAAATTGAATGATAAATATTAAATATTTTAACCATATCAAATTGTAACCTTTACAAGATCATCTATAGCAAGTCATTATGTAAAATACAAAATATTCCCTAATAAAAATAAATAGTTTTTGAGAGACATACTAATCTAATTACTTTAATTAAAACGTCAATTTTATCAAAATGAAAGAATTAATTTAAATATATAAATGCGCTCTAAATTATATTACGGCCCCAATCTGTTATTAAGAGCCAAAGTTCCATTTCTGTAAGAAGTTCCGAGAATTTAACACAAATAAATACCCCTTCTTCGCCAGATATTTTGATGAAATACATTTTTATGTTCAGCACACAATATGTAACTTAGTATTCATTCACTGAGCGAAGAAGACATTCTGCCATATTTGATTGTAATCACCTACTGCTCAATGTTTATCTGATGTCCATGAAGATATCAGTAATCCCGACGACTAAGCGTAGCGACTCCATTTGGATATCATAGGTCTCCTTTTGAGAAAATAAGTTGCTTGAGACACGTGAAAACGTCAAATGTTAGAATATTTTTTAGTATTTGTTAGGATTTTTTGACGGCAGGCACTTTTTATGTCGATTTATTTAAACGATAAGGCTTTATCTTCCTGATTATTATTTTTTATTCCCTTCTCCTTATTTTATATAAGCTCTAGTCTTCTATTACGACGACATGTTTCGGTGATTTAACGCCAGCTTCAGGTCTGAGGAAAACCAATGTTATTGTAAATTATTTTACAGAAATAATTTATGCAAATAAAACTATAAAATTAAAATTTCAACATTTTAAATATAAATAGTTAAGAGAAATTAGAATATGATATACGAAATATTTAATAAATATTTACTTAAATTAACACGTTTATAATTAATTACCTTATTTGTAGTAAAGATGATTTATTTTAATCCATTCTATCGGAAATTTTGTGAATATTTTAGGTGTTATATGGAAGAATCTTTTTGTGAGATGATCAACCCACTAGTCCCCCCATTATTTGATTACCCCACCAAAAATATCTTCCATATAACACTTTATTTGTAGTACCACAAGACTTTAATAAGAATTGAGCACATGCCTTCCGTTGGTAATCAGTTACCTACTTAAATAAACGAATTCTTATACATAATATTCACGAAAATTATTGATAGCTCACCAAAACATTTATGTAAAAAACGCACTAAGTTATACTTTAGAAAAATTACTATCAGCATCGAAATGAAGTGAGATCTAAAAGAGTGCCAAGTTCAACTTGCAATATATTTCCAAAGAATTTATCCCTTCTCATCTATTTGTGCACTTAGATAGACTGGCATAACTGATTATTTCATGTATGATTATTACCTATAAATATATGTGAAATGAAATAATAGAAATGGTTGCACTTCTCGTCTATTTACGCACTTAGATGGACTGGCGTACCTGATTCTTTCATGTATCTGTATATATTAATATATGTGAAAAGTTATTTTGAAAGCCATTACAAGCTTAACTTGGCACTCTTTTGATAATCTCATCTTTCCAAGGCTGAAATAGAATTTTTTTAGTGTAGAACTTGGCGCTTTTTTTACATAATTATTTTGGAGGGACTACATTTACAGCCACACTTTCATTATCATTATAAATTAAATTCATATTACGTAGAATGGATACAATGTTATACATTTTTTTTTGAATTATGGGACATTCTTATAAATGTATTAATACAATAACTGTCACATTTTAAGTATATAATATATATATATGTACCATTGTTTTAATTTTACATAGAACAGTTGTATAATTTAACAGTACAAGTTAATGAATTTGCATTTGTGTTTTAACAAAAAATATGCTCTAAACTATATATGTATATACATATAAATTATAGAGTATATATTGTGTGTATATATATATATATATATTGCATATATATATATATACATGATTTTTACTGTGTACTAGAATGGTAAACAACTAATGCAACAACCGCGTATGTGTGTTTTATAATTAGACATGAGTCAAATTGATTCATGAACAAACTTGGCACGCTTATAGCCACTCTTTCAGATACCTTTGGCTATGTTTTTTTTAAATATTCATTCATCCAGTCATTTTCGGTTAAAATATCCTGTGCAAAAAAAATCATTTTAGTTAGGCATAGTTGTATTATAAAATTAACAAAAGCTGTTTTCAAACAAATTTTAATAATTTGGTTTTACTTCTTTGAGCTACTTGCCAAACTAGGTGAAACCTTCCTAAAATATTTGGAAATGTGCATATAGCTGTCACCAAAAAAACAAAACAATTTTTTTTGGGATCGTAAACATTTTCAATCTCAAGATTATGTTTAATCTTTGCGTTTTATGTGCCCTCAAAAACTAAAATGTGTATTTCTGTCTGACCCCTCACCTGTCTGTATGTCCCTGGGGCTCAAGCGAAAACAATTTGATGGCTTTCTTTCAAACTTTAATATCAAGATATAATATTATGCTAATATTCTAGGCGTTTTTTTAAAATTTTGATTAAAGCCCCCAAATTAGGGTATTTTACTGACGACTATTTTTGAAAATTCAATTTTTTAAAAATAATTTTAACTATTTTGTTTGAAAAGGATATTTGGGGAATGTTTTACATGATAAATAATATAGTCAGCCTGTAATTGTTTCATAGGGGGGGAGGGTATATGTGTTTACTAGCCTTTAATAGTAGCCTATGTAGCATTCATATGGCTACAAGCTAATGTTAGTCAACGAGTCATCAAAATATTACTTACCCAATATCACCATCCCG
>CABFWB010006105.1:0-26633 GCA_902151455.1 Timema bartmani
ATATATATATATATATATAACCAAAAATGTCAAAAACATGATTTTTAATTTATCAAGTTCCAAGTTAGTGCTATCAATTCAAGATTAATAAAACCCAAATACAAACCAATGCATAAGAAATGAAGTCCCGGTCCCGTAAAATGATTATTTTTGGAGTTCTGTGCTCTAATACTAAACAAACAGGTCAAATAAAATTATCATAGGCTAGACTTAAATCCTAGCCTTAATATGCAATGCAAACAAATTCTATAGGCCTAATTAAAACAAACAAAACAAGTAGAAGTCTCAAAATGAAAAAAATCAGCAAATGAGGCACTTATATGATGTGTCTCAAATTGTATTTGATATATTTGCCTTATATATAAAGAAAGACAATTCACACTATTGCAAAATAAATTTGGCATAGGCATGATACTTTTGATCAGCAATGAAATCAAACCCATGGTGGGCACATGGGTTAAGGTGTCAACCTATAGTTTGCTTGTAAATTCAGTGTTTCAATCCTGACCAGGTGTACCGAGAGTAGTTAAATTCCATTCTTCCTTTACACACTTTAGAGTAGAATAAAACCTTGGTTATTCAGCAATATGTGGCATTATATTATAGTGCACACAATCCACTACCACCCCATAGTGAATTTTGTCACCATGGCCCCCTCAGTCTGTCTTCAACTCACTACGCATATTTGCAGGCAGAAAAACTTAAGCACAAAAAATTTAATGTTGATTATGAAATGGTGAAGTTACTGTAGGCATAGCATCGGTTCACAGAATTAGATTAACATTGGACCATATAAAAGTGTTGATGTTGACAAAATTGAAAATTGTGTGTCTAATATAGAAACCACTGAAGGTAACCTAATTTTCACTTGTTTGGGTTATACACCTGTTTATTAATAACAATAGCCCACTTTGGTGGCCACATGGTCTAACCCACTATAACATTAGATTAGACTGCAGATGACGGGGAGATCGAGGTTTGAATCTTGATCGAGTGCACTCAGGGTGGTTTATCCAAAATGATTTTCCACTTTTCCTACACGCAAATCAGGGTTGAAAAAACTTGTTTTCTTTAAAAAAAAAAACCACTTGGGTTATATTGGGTTTTTGTGGTTTAATTATATTATGTATGTTATCTGATTAAACCATAGTTCAAATATATTAATTATTCGGGATCCAGAAAAACATATTTTAATTTTAATATAGTAACGAAATGAGTAATAAGTGACATAATTGAGTAAAACAATACGTAATTCTTGGCAGCAATACTGTATACTCTAGCAGGTTGAAAAAAAAAAGACTGTCTGTGTAGAAGGAATATAAAGAGGTAGGGGAGGAAGGGGAGACCATGCATAAAATTATTGGCAAGCCAGCTGCAGAATTGATTTGTTGCATTCTTTATTTAAAGATAAAAGGTAAGAACTTTTGCTATCTCATTTGCTTTTTTGACAAAGTATAATTTCTAGGGCCTAGCATTAATACAGTGTAGGTACCTTGAAATAATATTATCCCAAGTGAGTTGCTAGTTGAACATATTATTTTGTTACAACCAACTAAAACATATTTTATAGCTTAGTCTATTGTGTAAAATCTGTAATTTCAAAACTTGTGTCTAAAATCAAATACAAACTAAGTATTATTATGGGTTTAAACCAAAAGGTTTACAACAGAATGACTAACAATTTTCAAAGATTAATTGGACGATTGCTTTGTATGCAAAATATAAGTGTTTAAGGTTTTTTTTTTTTTTTTTGGGTTGGTAAAATTATAACAACCCTGACGCAAATGTGGATGGACTATAGTCAGGTGGGTCAGAGGTGACTGGGTGTTTTTGGGAAAAACTATTTCAACCCTTAGTACTTAAAAATCATACTTAAAAAACTTTACAACATGTAGTTTTAATCTACATTCACTTTAAAGGTTTATATAGTACCATCAGCCTTTACAACAACAACAAAAAACTCTAAAAGAGTTTTGCCCATAAACGTAAACCTAAAAAATTATGAGACTCCGGTACAGATTTCTAGCATTATCTAGCATATGGCCATTAAGACATCATTACACACATACTAATAGAGAAATTCTCTGAATTAGGTGATCATCGCTCTTATAGAAGCTGAATAATATTCATTTAAAAAAATGTGGTGACTATGATAAAATTAGGGGTGAATTTGGGCCATTTTTAAAAAGCCTGGGGTTACTTTGGGTCACTCTCCTGGTAGCCTGTAGAGAAATTATAAGTTTTTACACTTTATTTAATGCTTGTTCTTTTTTATTTTGCTTTGCAAGTGCTTTGCTTTCTCTAATTGTAATTTGCACTTACAGGTTGTGAAAAATTAGTTGCCAAAGTGTGAATAAGTACTATACTGCAATTAAAAAATAAATCAAAATGCCAAGAACAACCAAAAGCAGAACTCGAATTATCAAATTATTTGAAAACCTGTTTTGAGTGGGGCTTTCCCTTGGACACTTTAATGATAAGACAAGTAGTGAAGGGCTTCTTAGATGCCAGGGGTTGAGTGGGTTAGGTCTTTCCTGAAACGCAATGGGCTGGTTAACAAACCTATTAGAAACATCTCCAATGCAAGGGCAGAGATTACGAAAGATATTCTAGACAACTACTTTAATAATTTGGACAAAATTCTTCAAGATGTAGCCTACCTGCAGAAAATATTCCAAATTATGACGAAACATGCATGCACGATGACCCAGGTAAAAAGGGGTGTTGCTGGTAAAGGTCAAAAATATATTGAGTGTAAATTGAATACTACAAAAAGTGGCATAACTGTCATGTTTGCTGGAACTGCGAGTGGAACATTACTCCCACCATTCACTGTATATAAATTCGAGAATATGTGGGACACATGGCGGGAAGGAGGGCCAAAAGGATCTCGATTCAATAGGTCACCAAGTGGCTGGTTTGACAAAACCATTTTTGAAGACTGGTTATTTCAAATTGCCCTTCTCGTTCTGATGAAAAAGAAAAAAAAGGTGTTAATCGGCGACAATTTGTCTTCACATTTGTCTGCGGGTGTTCTGCATGCATGTATTGTGAATGACATAAAATATGTTTTCCTTCCAGCTAATGAATCTCACCTGTGCCAGCCCTTGGACGTTGGTCTTTATGGACCATTGAAGACTGCATGGAGAAAAATCCTGATGGATTTCAAAATTGTAAAACTGGACTACTCAAGGAATGTTTCCCTAAATTGCTGACTTTGTTGATGGAAGAGATGGAGGCCAACATTAGCAAGTGCTTGGTGTCTAGTTTTCGCAAAAGCGGCATCTATCCAATTAACTGTGAGGAAGTGTACAAATCCATGCCTTCATCTGGTGTAGTACCAATAAATTCTTCAACTGAAAGCTCTTTGAGTAGTGTCCTTAACCAGACATTTTCATCATCTCTTCCTGTAATTACTACACTGGAAAGTGTATCTAAGCACGTTAGCACAGGTGCTTCATGTTCCCATGCTGCTACTCCTGTACACATGCAAGCTATGAGTTCTTCTGTTATAGATCACTTACAAAAAATGTGCAGTAATTCTGAAATTAAAAATAAAAGGCAGAAGAAGACAAAAGTTGATGTTGAACCTGGAAAAAGTGTGTCAGTAATACAAGAACCCAATGACAATGCTCAATCGTCTTCAGTACTAAGTGTAAGTAAACTTAAGAAACAAAAGAATAAACCTACAAAGAGAGGACAGGGCCAAGTACAGATTGAAGCCCTCCCAAAAAAAGGTAGGACGAAAGTTGAAAAAAGGAGTACTCATCTGATGAATCTGTTAGTGTTGAGCCAAGTGAATCCGAAAGTGAGGATGACCAAGAATTTGGTGTACAAATACTTAGTGAGATTGAAAAAGAAAAGAGAGATGAAGAAGAATTTACTGACATAATGGAAGTAAATGTGAAGTGTGAAGTCTGGAGTAAGGGTGCTTATAGAAAGAAAGGGTAAATCCATAAATAAGAATTATATAAGACAAGTTACAAGTGTTGATGAAAAAGGAGATCCAATGATAAGATAAAAAAAAAACAAGACAAATACAAAGGGGACAAGCCCTATTTTATGTGGTGTACCTCTGATGTAAGTATTGTAGACTTGGGCTATGTGGTTAAACTGTTGTCAAAACCAAACTTCATGCCAAGAGGCTGGGTTACTTTTTCCATTCTCATCTGGCCCCGAGTACAACATTCAATAAAAATTGACAAAACCACATGTAACTATGTAAATAGTGTGTTGTAGTGTTGAGCTTTAGTTGAGGCCGAAAAAAATTCTTAATTTATGAGTTTAGGTAAGATTATTTAATTTCATTCCAAACTTTGTAAGAATGTTATTACTAGTTACAGTAATTTGAATGTTTTCTTTCAGTGTACTCTAAACACAATTTGTTCCAAAATTCCACTCCCAGTAACTTTTTTTTATCCCTTCTATTAACCTCTCTCACAAGATTACGGTTCCGCAGACAAACAAATCACCGTAACTTTTCTCAGACAGCTCCAAAAATTACCAAATAAATTACACAAAATACTACAGATTCTACAATACAAAAAGCCCCAACACCCAATGTCACCCCAAGTGATGGGATAACTTTGGGTCACGCTTTATCCCTGCTCAGAATTACTAGAAGATAATTTTTTTTGTTAAAATAAACAACACTATAATCTACATACTTTCTTACCAAGATAGTCATAAACAGTAATTTTTTTGGAGGACAGGGCTGTTAAAAACATGAAAATAATTTTTGCACCGCTCAAAATGGCGGTAATCTAAAAAGCCTTAAGATTAATAAACCACTTGGCAAAACCCTTCATTCAAGACAAGCAGCAGATGGTTACAAAATTTAATCTTTACCAATGTCGCCTATTTGATAGTTGCCAAGAAAGGCAGGAAAAAAGTACATTTATTACTGTGATTTCTATTTATTTTTAAAAACTATAAAAGTAAATAGTCAACTGCATTCTAGTTGGATAAAAAGTGTATCTTAAAAGTGTTATGAGGCCGGCCTTAATATTATAGGTACTTCCTCAAAAGAGTGTGGCCTCAAACTCATAGCTAGAACATAACTTACAGCACCAGGATGTAAGATGTTAAAAGTTCACATAAATGTCAATGTTAATGGTAAAATAATTCCCTTGCTTTTTTATGGTTAAATAAAAGAGAAAAAAGAGAAAAGCTAGAGATTTTGAAGATATTAATTGAAATACTTTGCTAGTTAAATATTTCTTAGAAAAAAAGTGTGGATGAGCACATATATATATATAGGCCTATATATTTCAAGGTTGGTTTTATAAAATATTTGTACAAATGAGCCCACTCATCCAATGTGTTATATAAAGAGTGATGATGCAAAATAACATGTCACTTTTGATCGGCGAACACGAAATATTGCATTCAATCAATGGGCCAAGGTGCGAGTCCAACACATTTATTCAGAAACAACGAATTGGGTTTTTAACTTTTGGATAAGTTAGGTACACCATTAAGTGCTCAATTTTCAATGTCAACGATAACTGGAATGATTTTCCAGTTCAAACATTACAAAGAAGGTGCAATAAATTGTGGCCTGTAATAGATTCAACTGACACAAACTGATACTGAAAACATTCCGAAAGAATCTAAAATTGTGTAGCTGTGTTTGAACTTCGAATGTGTCTTGTCGTGAGAACATTTCTAGTTTCTACTTAGGAAGTAAACGATTTGCTTTAAAATGTACAATTTAGACGTCGGATGTGAGATTTAAGACAGTGAAATTGAGTAAATTGTTGCAACAATATATGACTGCGAAATAGTACAATTATGCTATTCATTATAACCACGAGCTAAAAACTAATTCGCGAAGGACATAATACACCAAAACATCTCAAAATTAAATGAAGCAGCATAGAGCATATTAGTCAAAATCATTTATCTCTATAATATAACTGGATGGACATCATTGTGTGGCTGAAATTTTCGAGCTGTCATCTGCATTCCATTGTGTAAGAGAGAAGGAAACTTTCGGGTATATCTCTTTCTTACACCCATACAAGGCAAAGTGGCATTTTGACATCGTTCATTAATTTGATTCAATATATGAGATACATCAATGTGTGATAAGTTAAATAAAATAAATGTGTTAGTAAAAGCATTGAAGAGCATAAAAAAGTTCGAAACTGTGAGTTTTTTCTTTAAATAAGTTGATGTGGGCTTATATATACACAATGATTTTTTGAAGGAAGCTCGGTTGGAAGGCTTTATTTAGTACCAGAATCCTAACCTTTCCTAGTATTTAGGTAGTCTAAAAAACGTTCTAGAAGGAAATTTCTACTGTTATTTTAAATGGCCGTTTTTAGCTAACTTGTTTCATTATAGTTATAGAACTTTCAACATAATATGGTTTCTGAAAGCAATATACAAGATTAACGCCAACTTAAAAAAAAAAAGTAATTTCACTTTCTACAAGTCTATAACTTAAGTGATCGTTAGAACGTTTGGCAACTACACAAAGTTTGTCAGTCAAACAAATGTAATCAAGTTTTAAGAAACCTTATTCATTATATTTATCGAACTTTCAATATAATATGGTTTCTGAAACCAATATACAAGATAATAGCTAACTTTAAATATAAGTGTATTCTTGGTATACTGAAAAATAACATGGATGATGAGTACATATTTAAATATATTAAAGATCTTATTCGTATTTGTACAGTATTACTTGTACAACAGAATTGCATATTTTTTTAAATGTAAATGATTCTTCGGGCAAGTGTGGTATAATACTTCACTATTTTAAAACAAGAACACTTTTATCCATCAGAGACATGTTTTCGCATAAGAAGATTGAAAGAAACCGTTAAGTCTTTCCCCCCACAATGTAGCAGACAATAAACTTGAGCATCACGCTTTGGACATTGGCAATGAGTATGTTTATGTATATCCAGTATAATATAGCGATCACTGGTCGAAATCTAAACCCAATCCTGAAGTACATTTCAAGTTAGCAAGCAGAACCAGATTGCTAGTGCTTTTGGTGTTAGCGCTCGGAACTAATAGCACTGATCATACGGAAGTGGGAAATTTTAATCTACGTTATTGCATTTTCACATTCAAAACTATTATACCACGTCTTACACCCCCATTCCCATTTCCCATACACGACTATGCTTGCATGACAATAGTTGTGCTTGTCAGTCCATTATTGATGGATGACCTGTCAGTCATACAGAATCATGCGTACATGACACTGTTGATGAAAGAGCTTTTGTTGATATTTTGTTAGTGTTTGTTTTTGGTGATGAAATTATGAGAAAACTGAAGAAAGATACTGGCTGAAGGAATGGTTTAAAGAAAGAGTAAAATTTACTTATCATAATCTCTTGAAGGAATTGTAGAGTATGCTAAGCTAGTGAGTTTCGCAGGCTAAAATAATACGAAGTTTCCCTTATTTCTAATAAACCAATTCACAAATTATTATCCACTTTGATTAATAATATATACCTCGACCAATTACTAACTGACTTTCAATTCAGCATTTTACACTATTAATTTTCATTTGAACAATCCTCCGTTAAGATCAGCAGGACGCCAAGAGTTCAACAGATACTAGGTGGCCACGCCCTTCCCGAACTAAAACACACTGATGATTGGAAGTTTCCAAATATGGTGGGGATTAGCGCATGGCTGAGCTGAACTCTACACGTGCGCTGGCTCAATTTGGTACACAGCCTAGTGATAGATATAATCCACGTCTTTTACGAGGGGATCGAGACGATACAGTTCATTTGTTGCGAACTTTCCGGAGCTATATTATGCTAGAACAATGTCAGACCTTCCAGGTGGTGCCATTTTCACCATCCCCCATCTCACCCCTCTTTACCAACACTCCAACCACATTTCATATATAAGAGAGACCAAGGACGAAATACACTTAGTGTCATCGCCACAACCAGGGAACACCTCGGTTAGGATAAGCGATGACGAGGGAGCAGCTATGGTGGGTCATTATATTTTCCAAATTATATTTAAATGTAAATTTTAAGACTTAAAATATAACTATCCAAATTCCTTTTCAAATTAGTTAAGTCGTTAAATGTTTAGTCACTTTGTGAATGTGGCGTTATTAGGAGGCTTTTAGCAGAACTCTTTAAGTTATTAAGTTTGTTAAATGTCTGGTCACCTTGCAATGGTGGTGAACTATCAAACTATTTATCTCATGATATTTTCTAGTCGCTTTTTTAAGTTCTTGCGTTTGTTAAATGTCTAGTCACTTTGTGTAGGTGGTGACATTTTGCAACCTTTTAGCAGCTATCTTTAAGTCCTTGCGGCTGTTAAATAACTATGTCAACTTGAAATAATTACAGTAACCTTTATTGCAGGTTGTTTCTATACACTTTTGAATGGAGTCTTTATTTAGAAATATTTGTATTCACTCCTAAAGTATTACGTTTATTTAAACTAGCTGTTTTTGTTGTGTCTTATCAATTCACCTACCAACATTGACAGTGTTCAATAATTTTACATAGTGTGATTTATTTGTGGATCGTGGGAAATGGTTTGTTTTCCACGGTCGCTATATCCAATTTTTATTAGAAAATCACAGAACAATAGAGTGTATTTTCAAAGTTTTTCCTGAATAAACTTAAATTAATATTTCCTTAATCACTTCTTCTTTTTGGATGATTTTCCTATAGCTATAATTAAGTCACAGAATTACTGTCAACATCACAAGTTGACTAGTACCACAAAGATCTTCGAATAGATTATACATTATTTATGGAGCTTTGGAAATGGTTACACCTTTTATACAGAAAGAAGACATCGTGATGATAGATTCACTTCCACCTAATTAATATTTGTCATGAACTTGGCACTTCTCAGCTACAAGCTGTAGTTTCGAAGAACTTAAAATTACCACATTCGTAGCACCGCAGACAATTGGAGCCCTAGTGATTGAAACGTGTGAAGCCATCAAAACTGCATTAAAAGAAATCACAAAAGTGAGTAATACCATCCTTGGTTTCAATTTTTTTTTCCCCTCAGGCTAACAGCGTAAATTACCCGCTTCGGTGGCCGAATGGTCTAACGTGTTACTCTCGCAGTAGACTAGACAGCTGATGACAGGGAGCTTGAGGTTCAAATATTGGTTGGGTGTACTGAGGGTGGTTTTCCCGAAATGGTTTTCCACTCTGCCTCCACGAAAATGTGAGTATACTTCCTCAAAATATAATCTTCCTCGTCCCTAAAACCATTAGCGTAATTCATAAGCGTATAGCCTGAACGGGCAGTAAGACGCTGTGTTAAAAAACAACAACTTAAATTTACAGTTTAGAGCAATTTTTCAAGAATAGTACTCATCCGAAAAAAGATCACTTAATGTAAGATAACTTTAAGTAGTTTGAGAACTTGAGTAGTACATATTCGAAGAAGAACTGGTTGAAGTGTCGTTGCCCAAGTAATGAATACTTGCGGGTGTGTTTGGACGTGAGCACGTACAAGGCTTGTTCATTTTTACAGCGTTGCGGTGCAGATTCTTCAGTCTTCCTTCAAAAAGAATATCATTCATAGCTTTCAGAGCACAAGTTTGTTAATCAGCTGCTAATTTAACAAATTCCACGTCCTAAGCTTTGGTTATAAAATCAGATTCAAATGAAGCCAAATTCAACACTACTGTATATCTCTGTGTTGAGCTATGATAGGTACTTGATTTCTGGCACCTTTTATGTGGTTTATTGGTTTTAGCACCATCTTGCTTTCACATGCATTTTTTCTTAGCTTCTGGAGGATCTACATTGACTGGAGAGGGACATATTTCCTTCTCATTGTTATCCTGAAATGATTACCTAATAGTTAATTTAATTTATGATTCAAAATAATGAAGAAGATTGGAAGACTGTCGGAAAAGAGTTTTGGAACAGATGGAACTAACCCAACTGTCTGGGAGCTATCAATGGAAAGTACATTGAAAGAAAGTCTAATGAGTCTATATCTTATCATTATAACTATAAGTCATGATTCAGCATAGTGTTGATGGCGATCGCCAAAGCTAGCTATGAATTTATAATAGTTGATGTCGGGGCAAACGGCCGAGTTTCTGATGCAGGTGTATTTTCAAACACGAACTTTTACAAGAGTATTCAAAAGGATGAATTGAAAATTCCACAACATGACTTTCTACCAGGATAGGATGTAAACATTCCTTTTGTCTTCGTTGCTGATGATGCCTTTCCACGTTTCAATCAACTAACGAAGCCTTATCCTCAGAGAAACTTGAGTAAAGAATCAGGTTATATAACTATCGACTATAACGAGCTTAAAATAATTAAACATTGTTTCGGGATTATCACCATACGTTTTAGAGTACCAGTACTTTTAAACTCCATGAATTTGAGCCCACTAAAGGCTACCACAATCGTTTTAGCATGCTGCCATTTGCATAATTTTCAACAAAAAAGAAGGTACACCTTTTTCTGGAAGACAGAGTCGATTGTGACGATGTTCGAACGCGGGAGATCCAACATGGTGGTTGGAGAGCTAATCTTAAACAGCTACTTCCTCTACAAAATAGTCAATCGTGAAACGCTCCAACAACAGCCAAAGAGGTAAATATTTCAACATTGTTGGAGCAGTTGATTGGCAAGACTGGGCTGTTGATAAGGATTCTGTACAGTAATTTATTTGTATTATTTGCAATAGCGGATTTAAAATTGTCCCACCCCTAGGCACAATTATAATATGCGCTCTCCCATCTCTCTCTCTCTTTTTTTTTTCGTCAATGGCTTTACGAAGTATTTGGAGGAAATAGGTGTTGGGGGCTCAAAGGGGGAAGCCGGAAGTCAGTATTCCTGAAAAGAGTTCTACGAAAGATAATCAGGCATGTACATACACTACAGTAGCTTGAGTTAACATTATGAAGAAGAGTAGACTGGTGTCAGTTACAAAGCGATTGCAAAGTACAGTTATTTAAAAAGAAATATTGTCTTTCTGACTTTAACTTGAACTATTTCAATAATGTTAGCCAATAATTTTTAAACGTAATTATTAAAAACAAAATACTATAATAAAAATAATGCTAAATGTTTATATAAAATGTGCCGCTCCTTAAAGCCAACGCTCCTAGGCCCATGCCTAGTGGGCCTATAGTTTAAATCCGTAAGATTTTCTTTTACGCGCTAAGATTTCACCGACCACGTGCCGTCTCTGATAAAGTTAGTATATTTCTCCCAAAAAATCTGGATGGAGATGTGGGACTACCAAAGTATAGATTTAATTTATAAAAAACAAAATGTTGTGATAAGATATATCAAATAAAAATTTAGCCACATGTAGTTCAGAAACGAACCCAATGCCTTTTTAAAGAAGAGTTTTATATATATATATATATATATATATATATATATATACACACACACACACATCGGTTTACAACAGTCTACCTACGACATCTTCCGATACCCAATTTACATTCATCTCGATCATTATCTTTATTCCTCTTGCTCGTATTTAGTTGTATATGCCTTATCTTAAGCTCATTCTTGGTCTTCCTCGCTTTCTTAATCTTACTGGTTTGCAAATGAGTACTTGTTTTGGTAACCTTCAGTCTTTGAATGTGTCCATTCTATACATGTTGTTTATTTCTTATAATGCTTATTATTGCGTGTGCTACGCCCATTATTTCTACAATACGTTTAGTCATATTTCTTTCCCTTCTAGATTTTCCCAGGGCTCGTCTCCAGGAATCTCTTTCTGTAGCGTTTGACGACTTTTCAGATTTTCCTTTCAGAGGCTAAGCTTCAAAGCTGTAGGTGATTATATTTTTAATTACTATATTACTATATTACTATTACTGTATATAATATTTTTGTTGTTCTTAGATATTTTTTCATCCCACTATCTACTATTCATTAGAGACATGGCCTTTCTACCTTGTGTGTTTATTTCTTTTATTTCGTCCTCAACTTTTCAATCTTTTGTAATATTCATCCACAAGTATTTATGTGCACCACACTGTTGGATGTGATGACTGACTTCCAAAATTAAATCACACTGCTGTCCATTTATACACATAGTTTTTTTATGTTAACTCATAGGCCCCACTTTTTGTATGTACTCTTCTATAGGTTTACGTGTCATATATGCCAGACCATCGTAGTCTTGTGCCAATGTGATCTGGTCGTCGGCAAAACATAATGATTAATGTGTATAATGTTGTATTATTTAAAGATATACCTATTGACCTGTGGCATAGTAATCAGAGTTCCTGGCTTCAGATCCAGAGGTCTCGGGTTTGATTCCGGTGGTTTAAAAAATTAATCTGTGAAGCAGTGGATCTGGAACGGGGTCAAACTCAGAATTGTGAGGTGAAATGAGAAGCTATTTAAATAAAGAAGTAGCAGATCCTGTTTATAAAGCTGAGATTAACGGTTAGAGGGCTCGCTGTCCTGACCACATGACAATCATATTATATCCGCAAATGTTGGTACCATCATCGCTAACTGTGGTGGCCGCTCGGTCGGTATAGTTCACTTGCTGGCTCATACCATGGAGCTTTTCATACCCATTCACAGTAATAAATTAATTACTACCTAATTCAATAAATTAAATACTTCCACTGATCAACAAGAGGAAACTTAACTGACCCATCAAAGTCAGTTGTCACATTTATGGTGGAAAATATAGATTTTCTCCCATATTAAATATATATATATATGAAAGTATTGTTAAAATAAATATTATTAATTATCTTTGTGGTGAACACAGAATTACCGTTCACAAAATTGCATTTATCTAAATAAATTGTTTGAAATTACATTTAATTGGTAACGGTTGACTCACTAAATAATATAGTATTGAAAAATTAGTCAATAAACAATTTAATTTGAAAATGGAAAGCTATCTTAATAGAATCTATATAGTTTTATTAATGCATGCAATTCAATTTAATTAAATTTATTATTATGTTTCAATGACACAAGGCTCTTTACAAAAATATTACAATATTGGATACATAGTTAAATATTTCATTAATTTTCTGTAATTTAATTTAAATTTCACATTTTTCATTACTTTGAAAGATTTATAATATTTCTAACCCATAGGATTTTGTTTTCAAAAGTCTTAGATCACTCAAATAATTGACACATAGCTACGGAAGGGTTAATGATCTGAATATCCTATTAATAGAGAGCTCTCTATAGTTTTGTTTTTATACTCTCTGACTTCGTAGGTGGTCCGGGTGTTTTGAATGTGTGTGGTCTAAAGTTTTTTTTTTTACAAGTCTTTGTTTATAGTACTATAACATATTTTTAGTGTAACACCAGTCACCACAGCAAATGGAAAACTTCCGAATTCAAATAATTTAAACGAATGAACAGACATAATGTTTTGGTATTTTGTGAGGTAGTTTCTAACTAACCAAGTATTTTATTTTTTAAATTTATTATTTAGCTTTTTACATTTCTGTTTAGTGTCAAATAACATTTAACTACATGAGTTTTCCTTGATAAGTAGGGGGGCCAAAATACAAACTATCAGATATTTTTACTGAGTGAAGTATTATTTGACAATTTTGAACTACCCTTTTCAAACTTCTAAACTATGCAAATCAAAATAATATGATACTACAATTTTTGACACTCATTGAAACAAGATTTTGTGAGTATTAAGGTGCATTTATCAATCTATTGATGTGTTTTAATAGTAAACTTGAAAATTTAAGTTTGATTTATTTACAAAGCTAAAAAAGAAATTATTCTTGTTTCTTTGAAATAAAATATATACATTAAAAGAGCATTTTAAAGGCTTTTCGGTTAAATACTTTCTTGAATGGAATTTTGCGTTCAATTATCTTTTAAACTTTTCAATCATCATAGAAAATATCAAGGCCTATTAATTAACATATATAAAAAATATAGTGTGATTCTAAACAATTGTTTTTGTATAGTACAAAAGTATAAAACCTTTCAAAGTTATTTAAAATTAGTAGAACAAATAGGCCTAGCTAAGATTATTTTTTGCATAGTGTTTTTTCATCTTTATTTTGGGGTTGTGTTACAATGAAATCTGGATAATTTGAACCTGAAGGGACCAGGAAAAAATTCGAATTAAATAAGTTTCTTAAAAGGAATTCCCTTTTCCACTTCCTTTATCACCGCTACTTTTTCGGCCAAAGTTAATGATTTATAGGACTGGCAAGGACAGTGACATCACGATACACACACACATACACACACACAAATACTACTGTACAGTATGTACTAAACAAAACTAAAACTTAACAACAAAACAAAAACAAACTCTCGTGTCACAAGAATATTGCTACGATCGAATCACTAAGAACAGCGCACGCAACTGCATGAGAGGTTTGACCTTGGCTATCAGAGTACAAAAATGTATGTGTAAACAAAGACGAATGGGTGAGCGGGGGAGGGGTGTGAAGAAGGGTACTGACCGCATTTAAAAGTCACCTCCCCTGTTTTAAAAAATAGAACACGGCACTGCAACTAGAAGTAGGAAAACCAATAGGCCTACTGCACAATACATTACAACTTATGAAAAGTTTGAACTAAACAAAGTTCGAATTATCCACAATTTTTAACATTCACAAGTCACATTTCAAAATTCACGGGACTGGGCAAAAAATTCAAATTAAAGACGATTTTGAATCACGGAAGTTCAAATTAGTCAGGTTCCACTGTATATGTCATCAAAGCTACCATAACTAAAATAATACATTTATCTTTAATTATCTTAGGGCTAGTTAAAAAAAACTATAATAGGCCTACATGCCTAGTTCACGATATTAATAATACATTTTATAATGTTAAATTATTTAAATTTCATTGTATGTAGGCCTATTTATTTAAGAAAAGTAGGCCTATTTAAATTGACTAAGAACTGGAAATCGACTTCCAAGAAACCAGTTCTGTTTCTTAAATGAAGATTCAATGCATCCAAAGGTATGATGCGAAAGAACTGAACTTGAATATCCCTATTGTATACTAGCAGTTAGAGCCATATTTAAGGTAAACTCTAGATACCTTATTGCTTATTTTTGCACCAATAATTTCTAAACTATGGGACCTATTCTTTCAGAATGCATGCATGTCTACAATGCTGCCAACACATATACTGGTTTTAACAACATGGCACATAATCATGGGTCTTGTCCACAACATGCCCAATGTGAATCAATCGAGTGTTCTTCCTGCAAAGCCATGGTATAACACTGATAACGGATTCAGTAATCCTGGCCGACTCAGGTTGAAGGACATTGGAGGGGGATTGGTCGGCTCTTCTGTTTATAGGTAACTTGTGTTTTGGTTTTGAAATTGGTCTCAACGTTATTTTTAGGCTATTAGGGCCTAACATTTAAATTTAGTACTTTTCATTTTTGCTAAGCCATTGTTAGAATCCAGCTTTGTCCAAATTTATTGCTATTCAAGGCTACTTTTATCCGGGAGCTAGGTCATTTTTGTTTTGTTTAATTTCTATTAAAATCACATAGCCTAAGGGGAGTTTTAGAAGCATGAAAAGTAGGGGAAATTTAGAGGGAATTTTAAAGCGCGGTCCAATCAACGCCGAGTAGCTCTACTTCCTGTAGAGGTAGTGAGAAGAGGTGAGCGTGGCAACACGGTTTGATCAAGAACACTAGGGGGGAAATCATGGGGTCCAACCAGATGCAAATCATTTTAATTTCTGCATCAAGTTTGTACTTAGTAAGCACTATGTGAAAGTGTCGAGGTAAGAGTGTGCCACCTTGGTTGCACTGCTTGTGTATCTTAGAAATATTTATTTTATTATGTGATTTTCCTTTTTCATTGTAAGTCTCTTTAATTATCTAATACACCATGTAATACCTTTTTGTTTATTTCACTTCAACCTAAATATATCTTGACGGCAATTCCAGCTTCCATCTTATCTGATAATAACGTAACCAACCCAATATAAAATTCCCATCTTACCCATCCTCTCCAAGTGAAAACTCTCCAAGTAAGAGAGGTATTTGTGCTCTACATTATAAAAAAACTGACCCGCGTGAATTGTATAGAGTGAACTATTTCTTGTGAGACCACCCTGCCGGACATCAACAGAAGAAGGTTGGTGAAATTGGCAACCAGGTGTGCAGCATATGTTCAGAGATCCACTATTTCCCCAGAACATAACATTTTCATAAAAATCGCCCCGAAAACCATAGCGCTCAAACGAAAACATTGAATATTTTATAGAGGCTGAAGGGAATAAGGATTATTACCTACTACATAGTTTGGAAGATTCAAATTTAAACATATTTTTAACATAGTTATTTTTATAGTACCCTACCTACCTTATAAAAAATTTAGTTATCTCCCAGGAATGGCAACCTTCCCATAGCCTTGTGAAGTTTGTCAATGACCTTTGACGACAAGACCTTCAAGCGAGAACTTAAAAGAAAACCTGGTAAAGTGGTACTTTCCTCCATTGAAATGTCTGTCCAAAGATTCCTTTCCCTCCCTAGGGGCCATTCCATGTCAAGTGATCCAAATTTTATCCACTTTTGGACCTGACCCTCTTAGGTTTTAATAACATTTGGCATGATTGCTATTCCTATAAAGATATTTAAAAATCTAAAATTTCACATGTTTTTCTTATTTAGTTTTTGAGCTAAAAATTTTCAAAATTTCAAAAAAAGAGCATTTTAAGCTTCATGTTTTATTTAATTTCTTCAGTTAGAAATAAGATAGAGAAATAAAATAGATACTATTTTGTAGGGTTTTTTATTGGGCTTTAAAATGATATTTTACATGCCCACATTAGGGCATTTTGAAATTCCAAGGTCACCAACTCAAAATTTTGATTTTGAATTTCCCAAAATACATATATTTTAAATTTTGGATAAAAAAAAATCATAATTTTTCATTCACATCTCAAAGGTATGCATGCCAAATTTCATCATGAGATCTCAATGGGATCACATTTAAATTAAATTTTAATAATATTAGGGTCACTAAAATATTACCATGATAGAGGCTCTCATAAACAATAAATTAAAATAGGCCTATATAATTTGTAAACTCACCAAAATGAATTTGTGTCTAGTAGCCTACATAGATTTCAATAAAGTATTTTAAAAAAAAGTAGCAATAAAAACTCACTAAAACCTACAAAACATTCATATGTTTTGTCTTAAATAGGCCTTTGGCATTTAAGATGGTAACAGATTCAACACAATTAAATACATACCACAAACAAGATAATACAAATATAAAACAATATAATATTTAAAAAAAAGCTTATGTTTTATATTCTTGTTTAAAAGTCACTTTGAATGAATATTTTTCTTCATAGCATTATTTGCAAATTCCATTTCTTCTTTAATCATTGTGTCTGTCTGGCCAGTTGCTGTTGTTGGTTCAACTTTTGTTAAAATTTGTTCGACAGAAACAGAGAGTGTATCGGGTCTTGATGGCAAGACAAAAGATGGTGCAGGTCCAGCCGGGTGTAGGAATGTTAACATTACTTCTTCACTAAATTTACTGTTAAAACATGAGACAGCCACCAATGGTTATCATATTCACATGTAACAAATCCTATTATTGCCTCCATTGCCAATCGTTGTGCACTTTCATTACCAGTTAAATAATATTTACATGTTTGATCACAAACTGAATACACTTTTGTCTCTACACAGTTTATTGATACAGGCATAAAACAATGTAGTTTTTGTGTTCCAGGAATAGGTTTTGTCTCAAGGAAAAGTTTCTCAAGTAACTTATACTCATCACAATGTTCTTCATTTGTACAATATTATTATTATTATTATTATTATTATTATTATCATCATCATCATCATCATTATCATCATCATCATTATCATCATCATCACCATCACCACCATCATCATCATCATTATCATTATCATTATTATTATTAGCACCGCGTCTTACTACCCGTTCGGGTTATACGCACTTACGCTAATGTTTAATGGTAGGGTGATTATGAGATGAAATGGAGGACCTACAGTTTAACGTGGGATCCGAACCACGGCGGAGGCCTGGCATTACCTCACATTCACAAGTTATGATTAATACACATCTTGTCAGAGGTGAAGGAAGGGTTTGGCAATCACATTTGTACAATAAAAGAAATGAATGGATGGTATGTTTGATTGGCTCAAAGTAAATAATTGATCTTCATAAGGTCGTTGGAAACTTGCTATAGCTGCAAGTCTCTTTACAGTACCTCCTAGACCAGAGGTCCTTAACCTTTTTGTACCTTAGAGCACATTAAAAATTAATGGTAGTGAGGTGGGCACCATTTACTTTTTCAAGACAGATTTACTAACTCCCGCCAGGCTCAGAGGTCAGCCTCAATGCTATTCACACAACCGGTCAACTGCCATGTTAAGTTTCCAACGACGATTGTGACATTACTTGTGGTTGTGGGTAATACTCAAGGCCATAGCCATGAGTGAAAAGGGGGGTTCAACCCCCTCAAACTTGACCAAAAAAACTGCTTTATTTGCGGTTTTAACAAGACCAAAATAAAGACACAAGGATATATTTAACTACTCACCACCATTTTTATGCTCAGGTACGTTTTTAAAATATATATTTATTCTGTGTTTATTTGGGCAACAAAGCTGGGTAGACCCATTTCAAGATATTTACAAAGAAAATAGGAAGTATTAGCATGGTATTAGTGAGTGTGGGGAGAATGATGGAAAGGGGTAGGTCTTTGAGATTAGGAAAAAGCAAAACCATTCAACTTGAAACTATTATAATTGTAGTTCTGAGTAAAAGTACACTTTGTAAATGAGCCGGCAAATAAAGAGGAATGAGAGGGGGGCTTTCAATCACTAACTTCTTGAGAACAGCATACCTGGAGATAAGCACAAACTTGATTTTTGTAGGAAAAGTGACAGATTAAAACTACAGGATGGCCCACGGAAAAGTAGCCCACCTCCTATATCCAGCAGGTGCCTCACTCTGAATTGGGGGAGGTCTATCCCCTTCCACCCCGTTTTGTGCTTTAGACAAGCAGTTCATTTGCTCATTCTTCATGTGACAATATGGGTGGAAGGGGAATGACCTCCTCCAATTCAGAGTGAGGCGCCTGCTGGATATAGGAGGCGGGATACTTTTCCGTGGGTAACCCTGTATTAGTCAAGAACTTTTCAGCTGTGGTCCACCCTGTATTAGTCAATAACTTTTCAGCTGTGGTCCACCCTGTATTAGTCAAGAACTTTTCAACTGTGGTCCACCCTGTATTAGTCAAGAACTTTTCAGCTGTGGTCCACCCTGTATTAGTCAAGAACTTTTCAACTGTGGTTCACCCTGTATTAGTCAAGAACTTTTCAGCTGTGGTCCACCCTGTATTAGTCAAGAACTTTTCAGCTGTGGTCAAAAAGTGGCGGGCAGACACAAAAGGCTTGGCAGGCGCCAAGGCATAGGGTTGGGGACCCCTGTCCTAGACCATCATATACTCCTTTACCATGAGCTGTTCCATAGAAATGCCACTCTACATTTAATCCAAAATCTTGATTGTTATGGCATAGATTAGAAAACTTTTTACTGTTTTTGAATTGGGCAGCAGAGCCATCAGAGAAGTAACAGACCTTTGCCAAAGATGGAATGATGTCTGAACGTAGGTATGCAATGAGCTTTTTCTGAAATAAATGCTCTGCTATTGTGTCATGCTTGAGGTTCTCTGAAATAAATACAAAACTTTTAAACTTTAGTCCTTCAGAATCTTTGAAGTAAATTGCAACAAGAAACAGTGTAACTTAATCATTATTCCAATGATATGATTGAGCTTCATCTTGGAGTACAAAATAATAATTTTCTGCGAAATCAAAGGCTATAACAGCTTCATTCTCTTTTATATCCACTTTCAAATAAGCAAAATGGACTGATTGTTTTTTAGCTATAAATGTTTTTTTAATGACAAGTTGTTCAAGAAATACACATAAAAATATTCTGTACCTTTTATGAATGTCTCTAAACTACACCTGTCAACAGATACCCATTGTTTATAAATTATTTGCTCAATCATTTCCTCTTCCATTTTTTCACCCAACTGTTTTTTTAAATAGTTTGTTCCAGGCCAAGAGTTACGTTGATTGAGGTAACATTTTGGCAGTGGTACATCACACATTATTTTAGCTAGACATAATATGTAGTAGACTTCTTCCTTATATGGTATTTACTACCCAATACCTGACATTCTCACTGATCATATTAACGTTCACTAAAAGCATGCAATTAATCATGTTAATTTCAGGTTTTCACAAGGTGACTCTATATTGTCTCCATCTGACGGTAAAGGTCTACAATATTGCCGCAACCCAGCCAAGTGTGAACAACTAAATTACACAACCTGTATGGGTGTGAAACTACCATACATGTCTACAACAAGGCAGCTCATTGACTATTCGCTCACTCAGGAACAAATACAGGTGAGGGATTTGCAAAAAAAGTATTCAAAAATAAATTTGCCAATTCATTCTTTTCTGTGCAGGGGAACAATATAACTCTTTGCAGTATTTTTTATTTGGTAAAATTTATAATTGAAAAATAACAATAAATTTCAACAAAGAATAGGTGTTGAATTTTGTTTTAGTAATCTGATTAGAACTTAAGAACTTTAAAAACTGAACAAGGAAAACGTTTCTTTTTGCACCTTTGGGTTTTATGCAAACATTAAATATGCTAATATAAAAGGAATGAGGGAGGTAGAATTTTAAAGAAAATATACCTGCATTTGTGTGGAGGAAGAATGAGAAATAATTTAGGGAAAACACAGCCTCACTACACCTGACTGGGAGTCAAACTCCAGTGTACCAGTCAGCGGCAATCTAATCCAGCATGAGAGTGATGCATTGAATCAGTATTTACCAACTGGTGGGTCACGACCCCAGGTACTGGATCACAAAATGGAAATGCCAGTCTTAGAAAAATTTAATAAACTTATCCACGATTATTATCCATGCCTAAAATGTCATGGAGCCACAAGCATTCACTACGGACCAGATAGTGTGCGACACGCTGAGAGGAGATAAACAAACTGTCACAAGCTAAATTCAAGATTGTCATTTATTTTAATTACAAGATGATGAAAGTTTATAGATGTAGCAGAACGTACACATTTAATGTTTGCTTTTAAGATATGGTCATAAAGATACATAAACCAAACATGCAAATCACTTCCGACAAAAACCAACCAAAATTTGTTTAAATTAAATTAGTGGATTTGTTATTCTAAATAGCAGTGAACGAAAAAAAAATGTGTATGATTAAGTAGCGATGGAGCACGAGCAATGACAGGCTCTCGGATTAGACTTTCCTCAAGGGTTCGAGCAGTAGCAACAAACTTCTTGTGGGTACATTGTAACATTCACAGAGAGGTGATGGATGTGAAAACAACGTCATAAATCATTCATTACCTTTTAATGTAACTATTCAAAAATATGTCAAGTTCTGAAGTTTTGGTTTGAACTTAAACAGCATCACATTTCTCACTAAGAAGCTTATTTATGCTTTTAGTATTTGTTTACAAAATTGTTATGAACGGTCACCAGTTCATAGAGGATGTGAGAACACACACATTTAAATACTAGAGAGATGTTTCCTATTCTTTAACTAACTAGTTTAATAACATGAAATATAAAATATACAATTATATACAAAAGATGCTTGATACATGGTATCTGTCCCTGGGTAAATTACCCTAACTCTAATATATTCTTAGACCATGCAGAGGTCTTTAGTTTGACAACCTCCTCTGATGAAGTACTGGACACAACTGTCCTACTAGTTAGTCAGTTTTTCCCTGCATGAATTCCGGGTCATAAACCGGCCATTCATCCCTAACTGGAATTTACATGGTCATTACAGAAGACACTGTAGCTGCACATTCTTAATTTTGAGTGTACACTCTGTTCAACATATTGTTCGATCCCAACAATACCCCTCAATTTCTAAAAGAGCGCTACCCTCGGTACGCTCTTTTAATTAAAAACCACCCCTCTTAAGTGTGGTTTAGCTACTACAAACAGAAACTTTGTGCAGTTATAATTATACAATAAAAAAGTCATTTGAAAATAAATGTTCATATATAGTGAAAAAAAGTTTGTAATTTTCCACATTATGTCGTAATGCGAGTGTACACGTCGCGACGTGGCTGGTCTTGTACGCCCAATCGGCGACGATGAAATCTCGAAGTGGGTCATCCCTCGACTTGCTCCGTCATCATCCTGGAACTCTTCCTCGCCGTTGTCCTCCGGACAGAAGTCTACTCTTCTCAATGCTGTTGTCTCAGTTCCCTGGACACGTCCTGGTCCTCCCTCCTGGGTTGAATGGCTCGATGTTGATAGGATCACCGATACTTCTTCCCGTTTCAGGTAGCCCTCTGTTGAGAATAGGGACAACACTCGTACTGTAGATCTATGAAACTAACGGGTAAGGTTAAATCGACGCTGTCTGAGGTTGTAGGACTCCCTCTGCTCGTTGACGTTCTCAGCAATTTCTGCCATCATCTGACGATAATGACGCGTGTCTGGTGACCATTCCGAAGCTGTAGTTTCAGTTCCCTCATGGGTGATAGTTGAGAGGTCCGTCTCAGTTATGCTCTCCTCTTCGAGAGTACGCTCCAAGTCGTCATCCTCCTATTCTAGATCTTCCTGCTTGATGTCCTCAGGTTCGACAACAGGATTTTCAGGTGGTAGGTGGTGTCTCTGTAGAACTTCGATATCTTCAACTTCTTGCTGTTCTTCGTCCATGGAGGGATCTTCAAGTGACCTGTGTCTTATTCATCGACGTTCTGGGGCTGCACGGTAAAGTTTGAGTCTGTTGGCTTGAATAACAACTTCCTTATTGTTTAATTTTATTTTGTAATCCACATCACCTAGTTTCCTTCGTTTTGCCAGTTTCCTTGAGACTTCTTGCTTTAAAGCTGTATCCTGCAGATAAACAAAGTCCCCTATGGCATACATTTTGTTTGTAGTTTTCAGGTCATAGTACTGTTTTTGTTTTTCTCTTGCATTTTTATTGGCTTTCCTTACTGCTTTGTAAGCCTCCCTTAATCTAACAGCTAATTGTTTTGATGGTCCGTTCTCTACGGTAAGGCTAGGTTCAAGGTCATCTTCAGTTGGCAATGTCATCTCCTTCCCATAAATTAAGTAATAAGGTGTGTACCCGGTAACTGGATTTTTGGTGCTCCTATAGGTCATCGTTGCATATGGTACCCACACGTCCCATTGTTTTCTGTGATCTGTCAACAAACTGGGAAATCATGTTCATTATAGTTTGATGAAATCGGTCTACCATTCTGTTACTCATAGGGTGGTATGAGGCTGTCTGTAATTTCCTTATCTGCAGAAGTCTGCAGGTCTCTTTCAATAAATTAGAAATAAAATTCCTACCCTGATCAGCGAGTAAATGTTTCGGTGGTCCATGGTGTAAGACGATCTCTGTTACGAACACTCTGGTGATTGTCTCCACAGTCTGGTTTGGTGTGGCGAAAGCTTCACACCACCTTGAGAAATGATCTATAAAAGTGCGCACATACCTATTTCCCTTGTTAGATACTGGGAGTGAGCCCACTATGTCCATGGATACTTGCTCAAATGGCTCTGAAGTCAATTCATATTTCCCTTTCCAAAAATATCTCTCCTTTATAATGTCTTGCGTTCTCTTAACCTCTTGATGACCGCTAAAGGGTGTATTGTGATGATGTTCAATTACACGGTTTATCATTGACCTTGGTACCACTAACCTCCACTTGTTGCCTTCAGTGAAGTACAACAATGAATCCTTATTGAAAGAAAAATTCTGTAAATTTCCATTTTGCAAACCTAAACTTTTATTTTTACAATAATGGTCTGTTTCCTGTTCTTGACGTATCACCTCTCTACTTAGTAAAGGTACATATTCTGCCTGTTCAATTTTGTTTATTTGTCGACTAAGTCCGTCGGCATGTGGTATTTTTATACCAGGCTTATGTGTCACTGTAAAATCAAATTCAGCTAATCTTAATGCCCAACAAGTCAAATGTGATGAGGGATCATTTAAACTAAGCATCCACTAGAGTGCTGCGTGATCAGTCATTGCCTCGAATTTCCCCCTGTAAAGATAACATCTAAAATATTTAGTTGCCCAGACCAATATAAGCAATTCTCTTTCGGTGGTGCTTTAGTTACGCTCAGCTTGGTTTAATTGCCGTGACGCAAAAGCGACAGGTCTTTCCTCTGCAGAAAACTTCTGCGACAGCACGGCACCAATTGCTGTCCCACTTGCGTCTGTCGCTAATATGAAGGGTTGTATGAAATCCGGGTATCTCAATACTGTTTCACTACAGAGCACATTCCTTAAGGTGTCAAATGCTTGTTGACACTCCTTAGACCAATTAAATTTGGAATTTAATTTTGTGAGCTCAGTAAGTGGTTTTGCTATTTTAGCATATCCTTCTATAAAGCGTCTATAATAGCCTGATAAGCCTAAAAATGCTCTTATATCCTTTACGTTATGTGGTGTTGGATAGTTACGTATGGCTTCAATCTTTTTGGGGCTAGGTTTGATTCCCTGATCTGAAATCAGATGACCTAGATATTCTACCTGCCTTACTGCAAACTTGTATTTTTCTGGCTGTATTTTGAGATTAGCGCATTTTAGTCTGTCTAAAACTCTGTCCAAACGGTCTACATGTTCATCTATAGTTCTACTAAAAATGATGATGTCATCAATGTAAACTAGACATTCTACGTCCTTCAATCCCAATAGTACACTATCCATTAAACGTTGATAAGAAGCTGGCCTGGGGCGTTGGTTAGACCAAATGCTAAAAGTTTATACTGAAAGTGTCTGATTGGTATAGAAAATGCAGTTTTTTCTCTTTCCGCTGGTTCTACATCTTGTTGCAGAAACCCACTCCTCATATCAACAACACTAAACAAGCGACAGTTTCCCAATCTATTCAACGATTCTGTGATAAGGGGCAAAGGGTAGGCATCCCTTCGCGTAACAGAATTTAGTCCTCTAAATTCTGTACAAAAGCGGTATTTTATTTTTCCATCCCGTCCAGTTCTTCTTACTGAAATACACGGATCTGACCAAGGAGAGTCACTCTTCCAATACCCCCTTAGCTAATATATCCTCTACAATTTCTTCCATTATCTCCTTCTAGGCCTGTGGTATTCTATACAGTCTTTTATTTATTATTTAGCATCCCCAGTGTCAATAAGGTGTTTTACCTTATGATTACATCCTATACTTCCTGCTTCAGGGTCAAAAAACAAATCTTTCGATTTTGTTAGGACATTTTCTATTTTAATTTTCATGAAATTTTTCAAATGAGATATTTTCTCTCTAAGCATATTTTGAAATTCTCTTTCCTTATGTAGGCGTTCTTGCTTCAATTCTGGTAAAGTCTTGATAGGTAATAATGCGCTAACCTTTTCTTGGTTCTTAGTGGATTCTAGTTTCAAAGGCACTGCTACACCTAACAATACAATTTTCTCTAGCTCAATGTCCTCCTGAGTAACATTCAACATTTTCAAAAATATTCTTCTATTTGGTTATTTTGGCAACTACTTGCGCAACTAATACGCCATGTTTCTTAATTTCTCCTGGCTCAAAAAATACTTCCTGTGTAACTGGTGTGTGGTGTTTTCCTATTTTCCCTTGTATTAGTGTTTGAGTATACCTTGGTAAAATTGTTTTATGACTACTAAAGATGTTCCATTGCTGAGGTCCTTCCAGATTGTGGATTCCTCCAATGACTAGTTCCTTCCGCTTTGACTTCACATCTGTCGTCTGGTTGATCAGTTCATCTGGCTGTGTTATCTTCTGCAGAGCTGATTGGTGTTGTCCTTTCACAGGACACCCCTTAGCCTAGTCATGGCTTCTCTGAAATATCCATTCATTTTTACCAATACTCAATTTATGGATTTTCAAATTTAATTTTGCTCCTCTTCTCAAAAAATCGAGTCCCTAAACACCTGCATAAGGAATGTCAATCCTTGCAACACTAAAGTCATTTTCGAAAATTTTATTTCCGATACAAAATTTGACATTTTGAACACCTAGTATTTTTATATCTTTGCCAGCAACACTCCTAGCACTCAAATTTTGTTTCTCCAGCGGGGCAGAACCAACCTAGGGTTTTATTATTATTATTAATTATTATTCTTAATTTTGAGTGCACACTCTGTTCAACATATTGTTGGACCCCAACAAAATAAATATACTGACCTGTCATAAACTTGTTTATATGATATACCTGCATTTTCACACACAAATATCTAAACTAGAGAAAGGTTTTCTGACTATATAAATCCATACATAAAGATATTTGAATAGTTTATCATTTATATAAATCATTGTACAAATGGGGTTTGGGAAAAAAATTGACTGAAAAACCAGTCCACAACTCAAAAAGTTGGGAAAAGGCTGGATTAGACCATGCAACCACCAATGTGGGTACCATAAAAATAAAGAAAAGATAATGTTATAAGGTGTGGCCAAGAGGGAACAAAGAAGAATAGTAAACAAGTGGACTGTGTCATTGGCACAGCCAGGGTTGAAGTTTGGTGGAAGGGGCAAGGGCACCATAAGTCAGTCACTCATAAAAGTCTACTTTTGTATAAATGTCTTAAATGTTTTTGTAAACTCTTTTGGGAGGGG
>CABFWB010006107.1:0-13616 GCA_902151455.1 Timema bartmani
AATAATATAGTGAGCTTTGTTTATTACAATAAAATAATATAGTGGGCTTTGTTTATTAGTATAAAATAATATAGTGGGCTCTGTTTATTCTTCTAAGCCTTTCTCCTTAAGAAAATGAAGTTAACGGAAAGCTTGTACATTAAAATTATTGTAAAGAGAAAACAAGAACCTTAGCTTTAACTTCAGCCTACCTTCATATTTAAATAGTTTCCCCGACATCCCCACCCTCAGTTTGGTTTATTAAGTGAGTCGACATTCACCTGAATCTAAAGTGGAATATAACAGTGTGTGTAGCCAGCATATACAAGCATCCGACATGTTTTGGACTACTTTCAGTTGTTTACGCCGCTAACTCAACCTCAGAGGATATTTTTTATTGAACAAACAAAATTATCGACACAAAATTTAAAAAGTGATAACAAAATTTTTGAAATTAAAATAGCAACTAATTATTTCCCAACGATTGTCGTGTCACATAATAAACGGCCAGTATTATATGTTGTTTGATGACTTATAACAAGGCTAGCGTGCCTGACTTTGACCAGCTCTCATACCCTAGAGGAGTGCACTTGGTGTAGAGTTCCCTCTATACGGCTTCTCTCCTAGACGAATGCTGGTGTAATTTTTTCTCAACTATCCTCCTAATCCCATCCTCCTTAAGGTCAAGTCGTTGATATCCCTTGTGATAAAAGTATCACTAAACATACTAATAAAATACCAATCTAGTGGGCTAAAATGGCGGGAATGGTAACTACCGGAGAAACATTAGCTGTCAAGTTCGCCTGTCCGAGACTGTATAGACCTTTCGCATGGTAACTGAGTAAGGCGGGTCTGCCTATACTGCCCCGATCAAGGGGAATTATTCCAAGAGTAGATGTCGTGAGTTGTGTCTGCCTGTGCATTCCCCCTCACCCCCCCACGCACCTCCCCAGCGTCATAGTACCAGTTCTATTAACACACACACTTTAACTACTCTAATGGAATAGGAATGAGGAAGGCGGTATTGTAGAGGAAATGTACCCGAATTTGTGTTGTGGTGAGGGAGGAAGATAAATTTCTAAGGAATAAAACACCCTCAATTTCACTCAAATGGGAGTCGAGACCCGATCTATCCGTTACCAGGGAATATTTATCAAGTGTCCTAGTAGCACCAGATAGTATTTTACAAGTGCCCTAGTAATACCAGATAATATTTAACAAGTGCCCTAGTAGCACCAGATAGTATTTAACAAGTGTCCTAGTAGCACCAGATAGTATTTAACAAGTGCCCTAGTAATACCAGATAGTATTTAACAAGTGCCCTAGTCGCACCAGATAGTATATAACAAGTGCCCTAGTAGCACCAGATAGTATTTAACAAGTGTCCTAGTAGCACCAGATAGTATGTAACAAGTGCCCTAGTAGCACCAGATAGTATTTTACAAGTGCCCTAGTAGCACCAAATAGTATTTAACAAGTGGCCTAGTAGCACCAGATAGCATTTAACAAGTGTCCTAGTAGCACCAGATAGTATTTAACAAGTGCCCTAGTAGCACCAGATAGTATTTAACAAGTGTCCTAGTAGCACCTGGAACATAAATCTTCAAGCTGGTGGAAGGAATGTTATGCCCCCGACCATACGGTCATGTATCACTGCGCTGGTGTTTATTAGCCGGAAGGAAGGAGTGGAATGAAAGGGAGGGAGGGTATTCTATCTTGAGGGTGTATCTCACTCAGTATCCAGTCTGTATCTTGTATCCTGTTAGTCTACCCAACGCGAATTATACCTCTTGTCACGAGTGTTCATTTGGAGATGGAGTTTTAGCCTCTCCGGGGAACTCCTCCGCCCACCAATCACAAGCTGAGAAAATTGCTTATCTGTGCAGCCAATGGGAGCTTGGTGGGGTGAGAAGNCAATGCTCGCTTACTGCGTGGAGGAATGTTACCCTCGTTCACGTGGTAGCTCAGTGGTATGGGGACGCTCAATAAGTTTTTTATGACTGGGGTGGGGGGAATGGTTAAAAGAGTTTACCACTAATTATTATGTGCATTTTTTAGCCAACTTTATATATAAACACAAGATTTACAAGCTAGCCACGATATCACCGATGATTAGTTTTGATACCATGCTGGGATTCGAATCCGTGACTCTTAGCTAAGCAGACCAACGTGCTATCAACTGGGATAAATAGTCAAACTATGAGGTGTAATATAGAAGTTAGATGGTGATATTGATATTAAAGCTCTCATAAGATTTAGATCAAATTGTTTTTCATCTGTAATTAATGTTATCACGTACCCCCTTGAATCCTCCACATACCCCTTGGGGGGTACCCGTACCACAGTTTGAGAAACAATACTCTAAAATAGTACTCTTATGACAAACCTACTATATGCTAACAAAGAGAGAAATCTACGGCAGGGTTAGTATGTAATTGACAGTACAAACAATCGCCTGGAAGGAGTAGAGAAAACTCACATTTAAAGAGAAACCCTCACCCATCGGTGTTTGACCGTGGGCCGAGGAAACAGTTGAGTCGGGCACCTTCCGGTTTACTCACTGAAACTGCACCGGTGGTCACGCGGTTTAAACGTCAGTCGAGTCTATTCTAGGTTGCTGATGACGGGGAGGCTAGGGCTTGAATCACGGTCGTGTGGTACTGAGGGTGGTCTTTGATACTAATTAGTTTCTTACAACCTTTCACCGCAGGTACATTTCCTCTAAATTCTACCTATTCATACCCCACATCATCAGTGTGATTAAAGGCGAACACCCCTGATAGGCAGTCGGATCGAATCACGGTCGAGTGTAGTGAGGTTATTTTTTCTTCTTTTGATGGTTTTTCACTCTCCCTCCACTCCCACGAAAATTCGGGTACATTTCCTATATATCTGAGCCCAGAAGGGTAGTTAGATGAGATATTTAAAAATGTCCTTGAAATGTTTGGTAAACCCCAATTTCCACTAAAAATGTAGCTAGCGCGCCCCGGTAACAAATTGTGTATATCTTCCACTCCAGTATATGAGAGGGGGGGTATAAACTAGACTGTCGAGCTGTTGTCATTTCTTTTTACCATTTCATCTTTCACCATTTGTCACGTCTTCACTTAGTTTCCACCCCGTTTCTTCCATTTCTTTTGATCTCTCTAAGAAAATAAGGTAAAGAGGGGGGGGGTTGGAGATAGGAGCGTCTGGGAGGGAGGGGGAGTGAGAGGGTGAAGAATGAGATGGTAAGATGAACATAACTCTTCGCTTCGCGTCAGATCAATGAAGTTTATCTTTTCTTTTCTTTTTTGCTCGAGAGAAAACTTTGATTAAACACAGATTTTAATCAAAAGAAAAGCGTGCGGAAAATGTGTACCCGAAGGCACCCGGCGGTTTGTTTGGAAGAGCAAAAAGAGAGAGATAGAGAGAGAGAGAAAAGGGAAAGTGTCACAGAGTGAAATAAATTGTGGGACTAGAGCATGTCTGAGGGTAAAAGAGAGAGATAGAGAGAGAGAGAAAAGGGAAAGTGTCACAGAGTGAAATAAATTGTGGGACTAGACCATGTCTGAGGGTAAAAACACTCTATGTCCATAAACTGAGAAGGGCCAGATAAAGAGACAAATGTTGTGGTTTGATGACGTCGCCTACTTGGAGATATCGAAGCTATTTTGCGAAGCGGGTTGCATCTTAACTTGACGCATCTAAGCAGTCTAAGCACTATCACCTTTAAACATGAAATAAAAAGAGAGGGAATGAAATGAGCAGTTCACCCTGTGAGGCCTCTATTTCACCTGTTGATAGCACTTCCCCTCTTCCTCTGACGAGTTTACACGGTCACTATACTATTTTCTCCTTGAAAATATTGACTTGATTTTTTTAAATTTCTTTTTCTTGTTTCCCTATCCTAGATGGACATTTGCTACCACGGACTTTTTAATCTAGATCCTGGCAGGAAGATTCCTACAGGACAGTTTCGTTATTTGACATTGTAGAACTATTTCTAGAACTATTGAATAATTAATGGTGTTTGTTTCAACGTTATATCCTTAAAACTAGTTAAACCGTGACGTCATAGTTAGGCAACCTCCTTGTCATTTGATATTCTGATGGAGGGATTATGGTGATCCAACGCCCGGGCAGAGATCTGAACCCTGGTCGTCCAGCTTTACGTGCTGACTGCTTTACCAACTGATCTATCAGGGCTCTAGTGCAGTACGCTCTTGTAGTTAGTGGTTGTACTACTTAGATACATCAGTACAAGTGAAGGTTTAGTCAGGTCTAGCCACACACACATGTACTAATTACGCTAATATGTTAGGGATTAGAGAGGTAAGAGTTATAGTAAGTGTACCCACATTTGCAAGAAGGGAGAGTGGAAAACCTTATAGGAATATTAATGCCCTCAGGTTACATCGACTGGGAAATGAACCCCGATCTCCCCTTTTTTAGCAGTCCAGTTTATTCCATGAGCGACGCCTTAGACCACACGACCACTGAAGTGGGTTTTATATTGTCAAACGTTGTGAATATCCGGAGAGCTCAGTCTACAGGATGATTCATAAATCTCTCTACAAAATTATTGGTAGACAAAGAACACTAAAGCAAACCTTTCTTCATCGATGAATGTGTGTCTGAAGATGTCACTCTTAGGTGCTAAAGGGCGCTACTGGGCGGCGCGTCAGATGTATATTTTTCGCCGTCGTAATTCGTAACGCGGACTTGGTGCGTGTGACCTGGAGCTTTTCACTGACTCTGAGATGGGTGTCATGCATCTAACATATGGAGCTGGGGAATCTTTGAAAATGTACGGCAATCAATGAGTCTCCGCTGTAAGACGTTCATTACTGTTGGCGGTCGCTCCTTTGAGCAACTGCTGTAAAACTGCTGTAAATAAGAATGTTGTTAACATTTTCTGCCTTTGATATATATTTAACAGCACCCTATAGCACCTAAGGGTGACGTCTGCGGTCACACATCCATTGATGAAGGTTTGTTTTAGTGTTTCCTATCTCCCAATAAAACTCGTACAAAGAGTTTTGAATCACCCTGTATATAATGGACGGTGCTTAAAGCCTGAAAATCAGGGTGCTAATTCCTGTCAAGGTGTTATTTTCATATGGTTACAAAAAGTTGTAGTTTTATTTTTTTATTTTTGCGAAGCGTTTGCCACCATGGTTTGTCGGCGAGGTATTTCTGGTCTTCTACTGGTAATGGCGGATATGTTACTGTCTCATGAGGTTGGGACACCCTGTAGGTGTGGGGACTTCGTCCCTATGAGATGATGATGATGATTTTGTGATGCCAGTAGAGATCTAACCTAACTTAGCCAAATTAACCAGACCATGACGGCCATAGTAACAAATCCCCTTCGGGAAAAATACCTGTGGTACTACCAGGAATCGAACTGGGACCTCTATATCAGTATAGAAGGGTGCTGACCACTAGGTCAAGAGGCCGGACAACGTTTTATTAACCCCTGAACCTGGTTATATCAGTTGTATGGCATTTTCAGGCTAGGCCAAGGGTCCCAGGTTCCATTCCCATGTCCAGATGTGTATTTCACCTATTTGAAACCCGTTTCGGTGGCCATGTGGTCTAAGGTGCTACTCTCGCAGTAGATTAAACCTCCTATGACGGAGAGATCGAGGTTCAAATCTCAGTCGAGTGTACTGAGAGGGTCCCCCCCCCCAAAAAAAATCCCTTTCCCTTTACGCAAGTGCACTTCCTTTAAATATAGCCTTCATAATCCCCATTAGAGTAATTAGTACATAAACGAATAGGCCGAACGGGTAGTAAGACGTGGTACTAAAAAAATAATTGAAGAATAAGTACTATAACACTATTGATTATTTTGGATCTACTTTCGTGGTTCCAATTATTCCAGTGTCTCATTTAAGAAGTGTAATCTTAGAAATGTGTCGGTGTTTACTGAAGAAAAACGATGACTTTGAGGTGGAGTTAATGTCACCTCCTATACTGTCCTTTACTTGTCACCAACAAATAGACTCTTGAAAAGAAAGTGTAGAAAGTGACTGTAACTTAACCTCACACACACACTAAGAGAGAAAGTGGGCGTGGTTCTTAGAATGTGGTGGGTAAGGAAACAAAAAAAAACAAGTTGTGTGGTGGGGAGGGGGGTGATTGGAAGGGGGTGGGGGTTCTATAAGTAAACTGGGCTGGAAAACTTAGGGGGTTGGGCCCTTTACTTTCTTCAATAAATATTATTACGTAAGGATAACCAGTCGATAGTAATATTAGTCAATTATATATTTTTAACATTTGATGAGATTTATGATTTAATGTTCTATTCTATTTTTTAATAAACATATAAAAAAATTTGTTTGATACCAGTGACGAAGCGTGGCGTGAAGTGTTGCCAGAGTAAGCATAACTTGTTTAAACTGTACCTTCTGAATTGTTCTCATCACCTAGTAGAACACTCATTGGTCATGTATCACCATTCCTAGGTGAGGTGTGTAGAGCAGAGTCTATGTATGATTGGTCAAATGGGGACAGAGTGGGAGAGAACAAATTACAGGTACAAATTTAACAAGCTGTGCTTACCCTGGAAGCACTCCACGACACTGTTTGAAACATTAGTATCACCATGCTAATTATTTGTTCTGAAAAATAAATAATTAAAATATGTAATTCCATTGATAACTTGGAAGAAATCGATAATAATGTGGTCTAATGCTTCGCTCTCATGTTATGGTGGATTTCTGGTGACGAGGATGTTGTGGTTAGAATCCCGGTTAGGTGTACTGAGTGTGTTTAGCTATAAATTGTTTCACACTCTATTTCCATTTACTTTAAATTTATACCTTCCTCATCCATATTCGAATAGCGTAATTAATGTTTGCTTGTAGCCCAAGACGGTGCTAAGATACAATGTAGAATACATTTCAGAAGGTACAGTACAGTACATAATAATATAGAATTATAGCTTAAGGTCAGGATGTATCTTGTAAAATATATCAACACATGGTAAGAAAATATCATTGACTAATTTACAAAACCTCTCATATCTAATTTCTATTGAATTTTGTATTCAGATAATCCAGCAATTTGTGATAAAACCAGTAGAGTATTTTTACCTAATGGGGGGATTAAGCTTTTCACTCTCATTGAAGCCACTGGAATATGTGGCACATATATGGGGCACATATTAACATTTACTCAGTTTTAACATTTTCTCACACATATATTTTTGTTACTTAACGATTCATAAAAAATGTTTACTCATTTAGAAAAATAAAAATAAATCTAAAAGTTTGTTTAAAACAGAAACATAATAGAAAAATACTATAATACAGTCAAAAAAAAATATAGCTGAGCCCTTTATAAAGACAAATTAAGTTCACATTTGGAACGAATATAAAATAGGATTTAGAAAAATAATAATAATTAGAAGCTCTGCAGTGTTAAAACCTTAACGGCAATTCCCAAGTCTGCAGTTTGAAATACTTTGAGTCACAAAACAACCGCATTCTTGCAACGTTTTACTAAAAACCACACACACACACATATATATACATATATATATATCCCCTTCGTGTCCCACGTGTGTAAATAGCTCTCACACTTCCAGCCAGTGGTAATAAAGCAATTAGCCATTGCGGCCACTAAGGAGGCCTTGTGGTGGTAGCAAGCCCCTCTTGTCAGAGAGAGAGGGGGCAACTACCCCCCCCCCTATATCCTTGAAGTTTCGGGGGCTAGGAGCCCCAGGACTCCACTCCATCACTTGGCCCGTGATGCCCGCGGGAGTTTCGCAGACACGGGAACAGCGAGCTAAGCTCTTTGCCAACGCCTGTTTTCTTCCATTTACCTCCTCCCATCACCCCCGCCTCCTAAAAAACTCCTACTACCCTTACTATGCTTTGTCGTGGCTGTTACAAAGTAGCTTACCCTCGGACTTGTGCGTGGGAAGATACAAAATAAAACCGTTACTGTGAAAACAGAAACATTGTCCGGAGGAAGACCACAAGTATCCGATACCTTCTCAGGTTGCTGGTTAAATCTCTTGTGTGGAGGTCAAGAGAAATAAGGAGCCTCTCCAGTGGCTGAGAGTCCGATATACAGGCTGGAGGTCCCAGGTGTAAGCTCTAAACATTTCTAAGGAAGAAGAGAACTTGTATATATTATTATGAACATATTTGCTATCTCTCACTAAATATGACATATTTCTACATATAATCATTTTTATAACAACCACTAAACAGTATTTTAACAGTGACTGGTGATTAAATTACATCTATAATGTAAGCAGATATAAATTCAGATATGTCAGCAAAAAATAATATAGTGGGCTTTGTTTATTACTATAAAATAATATAGTTGGCTTTGTTTAATACTATAAAATAATACAATAGGCTTTGTTTATTACTATAAAATAATATAGTGGGCTTTGTTTATTACTATAAAATAATATAGATGGCTTTGTTTATTACTATAAAATAATATAGTGGGCTTTGTTTATTACTATAAAATAATATAGATGGCTTTGTTTAATACTATAAAATAATATAGTGGGCCTTGTTTATTACTACAAAATAATATAGTGGCCTTTGTTTATTGCTATAAAATAATATAGTGGGCCTTGTTTATTACTATAAAATAATTTAGTGGGCTTTGTTTATTACTATAAAATAATATAGTGGGATTTGTTTAATACTATAAAATAATATAGTGGGCCTTGTTTATTACTATAAAATAATGTAGTGGGCTTTGTTTATTACTATAAAATAATATAGTTGGCTTTGTTTATTACTATAAAATAATATAGCGGGCCTTTTTTTATTACTATAAACCTTTTTATTTACCAATATGGATAATTTAAAAATATAAGGTAGTGTTGTGTAACAACAACAGAAACTTTAACTTCAGCTTTAGTTGCATTTCAAATTTAAAAAGTGACCTTCACTAACAGCTAATAATAATTGCAATCAATTAGCATACATTTTATTTCAAACGTCTTCTACAATAACTTGTATTTTTTTAAATGTATATCTACATTTTTTAATTGAGCTATCTCACTGTAAAGAAAGATTTTTTGAAATTTGACTATGTTTATTTCACTATAATGTATTGGACGATATTTTCTTGTATAAATATATTCAAAATAGCCATTTAAATAAAAATAAATTCATTCTCAAGCTGATACATTCGAGATAAAAGAAAAAACTCCCATTACCAAAAAAGAAATAAAAATAACCATTCAAGACCAACCACCCCCCATTTAACAACGGGGCCCCAAAGGCACTAAGCAATTAGAAAAGAGAACGTATTTCTTTACAGCAGTAACAACAACAACTGCAACATCACTGTTGTAGAAGGGGGGAGTTACTGACCCTACAGCCAATTAACTAAGATCGTGACAGGGAAAGAAGTCCAGGTCAGCTCATGCTAGGGTATCAATCTCGGAGGTGTTGTAAATCAGGGGGGGCATAGCCCCGGAAACCGGACCGAGACTCATCCTTCTTCTTCGTCTTCCTCTGCTAATTAATGACCTCCGGTCAGCGGCCGTTACGTCCTGAGCCTACCTGCAACATTCCCAGAGTCACTCGATGGAAGAACTCTTTCGTTAGCCCCCATCGGTGGTCGCGTGGTCTAGGGAAGTGGTTCTCAAACTTTCCCATATTGTGGTTCCCCTGGAGTCAATGCTAGCTCACCGCGGACCCCAACATTTCTAGTACTCTACGTAGCCTATTCCATATTTTTAAAAGAAATACAAATTAGATATTGATTGAATTGTTTTAATGATTATATGTAGTAAAATAATAATATTGCACGTCTGGACTACATCACTCGTAGCCCACTAGTGTAAACATTAGCCAGTACTAATGTACCGTTGTACTAATAGTACTAATAGTACATCCTTTCCGTGGAGGCTCTTAACATATTCTGATGAGATGAGATGATGGTGATAGTGAATATGAGGGTGATGTGATTACGATGGTGATGGTGAGTATGAGGGTGATAGAGAGTATGAGGGTGTGGAACCAGTGGAAACGCCTACAACCAAACTTAAGTCTAGCTAACCAAACCGTGATAACCGTCGGGGTAGTCCCCCTTTTGGGAAAAATACCCAAGGTATCAGCCAGTAACCGAACCCACTACCCCTAGGCTCTTAGTCTGGTGCACTGACGACTACACCACGGGGCTAGTTATGTGTAATGAATAATGATTCTTGACATGAATTCAACATTCACCTCATTTGGGAACTGGGGATGTTTTTCAATAGTCAGATTTCCAATGTCGTGTTCAATGAAGGATTGTTTCAATCGTAGGTTTGGCTCTCCACTAAGTCTTTTAGTATTTAATAGAACTATTAAAACATTAACTTGATTTTGAATTTTACCTTTTTCTTGTTTCCTATTCTAGATAGACATTTGCTTCCACACAATATTTTAATCTACATCCTGGCACGAAGATTCCTACCGGACATTTTCTTGACCAAGCCGAATAGCCAAAGTTGTAGAGGATTTATAAAAAAAACTTTTAAAAAAATTACTCAAAGATAAAAGTAATAATTCTGTGACATTGTAGGACTATTTTTAGAATTATTTAAGAATGTATGGTTCTTGTTTTTAAAATTATATATTTAAAACTCGCTGAGTAAAACGTAAATTCATTGACAGGGGAAATCTTAGCTTGACCAGCCGTGACGTCACAGGTAGGCAACGTCCTTCAAGGTCAAACCACAAGACAATTCAATAAGTTGGTATCCTTCCATAGATGGTTCGCGTACCCCAGTTTGGTAACCTCTAGTCCAGGGTGTCGCTCAGGTCATAGACTGGCAGGTTGGAGTTCGAATACCAGTCGAGCTCACTAGGGCTTGCTTTCTTTGGTTTCCCATTCTCTCTCTGTGTAGATAAAGGTACATTTTCTTTACAATTCTATCCATCTCATCCGTACCCCGTTAGTGCAATTAAATGTGGGTGCGTATTCAGACACGGTAAAACGTAGCCGCCCTCTTAGATCAAGGGGTCAATAGAACCTGCAAACATTTAATACAAAACATATCTCAGAAATATAATAATAGAATAGGACATATTTATTTTAAAGTTAGGAAACTAGAAAAACATTTTCACGCTCGTTAATACTCAATCCAAACTAAAATTATTTCAAGAAACTCGCTGCGGCGACTCATGTACAAGACTAAGACTTCCAATATCGGGGATATTGAGGTTTGAATCTCGGTCGGATGTACTGAGGGTGGTTTTTCCTGTATGGTTTTCCACTCTCCTTCCAAACAAATGCAAGAACACTTCCTATACATATAACCTCCCTCATCCTTACAACCATTAGCGTAGTTAGTATATGAGCGTATATCCCGAACGGGTAGTAAGACGCGGTGCTTGTGTATATATATATTTCGAGATCTAGTTCTTGTGTATGCTACCAGATATATTGGGTGACTCTATCCTAAGAGATAAGATGGAGGTCAGGTGACGTAGACATATTTCTAGGCTTCTAACACCTAACTACCTAGAAGTAACGTACCTAGGTTGTGGGTTTCTCTAAATGGGTTTAGTTTCCATATCAGCCGGTTAACAAATAATAAAACCTTCTCGTGTAAGGTCAGTGACAAAGTAAAACGTTAGTGGGTTATTTCCTCTTGTTCTTTGAACTCTTTTTTTTTTCGTTAGTTGGTTGGAATGATCGGACGTGACGTCAGATGAGAGCCCGAGGTGGGAATTGGTAGGAAAACATACTAGGCTTGTAAACAAACACCTTACAAAGAGACCGTGCGGTAGGAGGAGGAGGAGAGGGGGGCTGTAAAGGGCGATCGTTCCGCGGGCGGTGCTAGGTACCCCTCTGGGGTCGTTTAAAGTCACCACCTAGCCCCCCGGAAACATTACAACCAGCCGCAAGTGGGGAAGGAGAACTGTCAGGACTGAACAGAACCTCGGAGATATTTGGAGTCGACGCGCGTTACTGAGGGGCTCACGCAAGAATGAACAGATGGTTTCCCAGGCCAAGCTATTCTGTGTTAGTGAGGGACTCACGTGAGAATGAACAGATAGTTTCCCAGGCCGAGCTATTCTGTGTCGCTGAGGGACTCACGTGAGAATGAACAGATGGTTTCCCAGGCCGAGCTATTTTGTGTTGCTGAGGAACTCACGTCAGAATGAACAGATGGGTTCATAGGCCGAGCTATTCTGTGTCGCTAAGGGACTCACGGGAGAATGAACAGATGGTTTCCCAGGCCAAGCTATTCTGTGTTATTGAGGGACTCACGTGAGAATGAACAGATAGTTTCCCAGGCCGAGCTATTCTGTGTTGCTGAGGGACTCACGTGAGAATGAACAGATCATGCCCCCTCCCCGTACCATTCCCACATTCCTGGTTATACACATAATATACATGAGGAGGTAGAATTGAGAGGAAAAGTACCCGCATTTGTGTGGAGGAAGAGTGTTGGTAAAACTGCCTCAGTACACTCAGCCAGGATTTGTGCCCCAACATTCCCTCCGGGTGGGGATTGGAGAACGAGACTTAATCTTCTCCATGGACGAATTCTGATGCATTTTATCTTAGCTACCCTCCTCATTCGTGAGCATGAACATTAATAAACAATAGTTAAACTAACTCACGACTTACAAGCTAGCTTAACCTAAGATTAAAACATTTAATCACCGCACCCCCTCTAGTTCCAAGTATTCTTATATTCGACTGTCCGACCCGAGAAATAGGTAGGAATCAAATACCAGAGAGTGCAGCGTCGGATCTAGAATTAATTTAATTTGTAAGTCGTGTATTGATATGATCAGTTGGTTCAGAAAATGCACATTTAATTCAGCTAAAAATATATTTACATTAGAACTTTTTTAATTCTAAGTTCAAGGGATGTATTAAAAATTCGAAATATCCAAAATTCAAATTAACAATTTTTATCATTTTTCACGTAGCTGGTACACAGTAAGTCAAAAACCTCAAAATAAGCTAAATACAACTAAACACACATTTTATATATGCTATATAAACACACACATAACATATTAATTTGTAAAAAAACAAGAACAATTTAAACACAAAATGTAAAAATTAGGGAAAAAATTAACGTATAAAAATGGCAGACTTCAATTAAATCAGTCACGTTATCACATGGTTACACATAAGTTGTGAACACCGAACTATATCACATCCCCTATTCTAGACAACCCGCTCACCGCCGGTGTAGAATTCCCTGCTTTATCTTTTACTGTGTGTCGATAACTAACTTTATTTGATGTTGATGGCATTAAGTGTGATTTAATAAGGATCGTTAAGTTAGGTTTGAGATGCGTACAAACTCTAAAAAAAAATAACAAGAGATAGGATACGTACAACCAGAACAGTTAGTCAGTATAACGCAGGGCTAAAAAAATGGATCGGCTTCGAATTCTTCTAAAATTCTAATTAAATGTCATTTTTTAACGATAGTTTTTCATAAGAATTTTATGGGAAATAATCATGGGCTCAAACTGTCCATTTTTTCGAATTAACCAATGTCAGATTAGCCAGAGCCTACTGTATAGTATTTGGTCAGCAGATGAAGGTATTATCCAGAGCCTACTGTATAGTATTTGGTCAGCAGATGAAGGTATTATCCAGAGCCTACTGTATAGTATTTGGTCAGCAGATGAAGGTATTATCCAGAGCCTACT
>CABFWB010006107.1:19727-30013 GCA_902151455.1 Timema bartmani
CCCCCCCTCACCGTCTCTCCTGGAGCGGGTAAACAAATCATGCGTGGGCGTGTGCGTGTGCGGGCTTGATGACGGCTCATGCGAGACTTACACACAAACAAACAAACGAACAAACTACCGGTTAAATGCAGGGCCCGGGATTGTGACGGCGCGGTGGGGAAAGAATTGTAATAAAAAGGTGCGTTTCGATTGGGACCGTCCAAGAGAAGGGAACATTTGGTTTTTATATAAAATAGTTTCCACCCTATTTAGGAACGTTTATAAATGAGAACAAGGCAAGGTCCATCTATGTGTTCACATTACTCAGTCTCTTCAGTACCCGTCCGGGGTGTACGTAGATGAACTAATTACACCAATGTGTTGACGATGGGTAAGGTTGAGTTTGAGAGGAAATGTTCCTGTATTTACGTGGAGGGAGAGTGTAAAAACATTTAAGGAATAAACACCCACATTACACCCGACCGGAATTCCAACCCCGACCTCTCTGTCATTAGCAGTTTTGTCTACAGCGAGAGTGACGCCTTAGATCATGTGGCCACCGAAGTGGTTAATTCCTCAGCACTGAAATGTGACGTATCTGAAGACAATTTTTGTTAGGAATGTAACATTTATGACGTTAATAAATGTCACTAAAAAGTTTCAATATATTCATACTTCAAGTTCATGTGATCTACAGATGTCATTTTTGATAGATTTTATAAAATAACAATAGTATAGTAATAAGTTTGTATTTTCTGAACATTTCTTCATACGAGAATCTCACTATAGAGGTCGGGATTATATTTTAGCCTGAAGGATGTTTCAGTCCCAATGTGGTAGATCATTCTCTCTCTCTCTCTCTACTCTCTCTCTCTCTCTCTCTCTCTCTCTCTCTCTCTCTCTCTCTCTCTCTCTCTCTCTCTCTCTCTCTCTCTCTCTCCAGACGAATGTGGATTCAATTAATTAAGATTACACATTTTATCACACTTATATTTGACAGTATATTTGAATTTTGCTAATGCTACCACATCAACCCTAAATCATACTAATTATATATAATAGCATATTTAGTCATTTTAAAATACTTTCTATAAGAATTTAACTCTTGTAAAATGACAGGGCTTATTTTAAAAGTAAGTATTCATCTATACAGTTTTAACTTAAAAAAATATTTTGGAAACAATAAATAAAATATTGTTTCAATATAAACTTTTAGTTTAATTCTCTACACTTTGTCATATGAACAGTTGTAAAAGTCCACTCTACTCATGACAGATATTTAACAACTGTTGATATTACCAAGTGTAGAAAATTAAAATAAACGTGGCTATTGGAACAATATTTTTTTATTTTTGTCAAAAGTATCTTTTTTTTTAATATAAATTGCCGAAATACCGAACATAGCTCGCGTTTCATTTCCACTCCATCTTTAAGAGGTTTAAAGTCTTAAATAGATTTAAAAGATTGTTTTTTTTTCTATTCATCTCAATTTTTTACGGAGCAGTCAGTCAGCTACCGGGCGTGTTTGTGGACCCCACTGTCCAACTGCTCTAAGTATTACAAAATGGCAATAATTAAATTAGGCTGTACCCAACCGTTTTGTAGCTTGTTTTATATTATAATAAAAACAGTGAAAGAGTAATGAAATTACCAGACCTATTTTGCCCCAACCCTCGTTATCTGTGCCAGAGTGGACTATCCCCCACCCTCCACGCCCCACCTCTACCCCTCCACCGATGGAACTTTTGCACTACATGGTAGATTGAAATAAAAAAAAAATTAATTTGCTGATTTACACGAAAAACCAGACGTTTATATTTTAAGGAGAACCTATTTTCACGTTTACTGTACAATCCGTTCACCCTGAAAGATAGCAATCTAACCTTTACTGATTACACTATGACCCCAGGTTATAACCTACACCATAGTGTAATAATTCAAGGTAAGCTTGCTAACTTTCAGTATTAACGAAGGGTACGTGGGAGAAAGTTTTTTACACTCATCACTGTTTCCAGCCTGTGGCCCGGGTCAGTTTTTTACACTCATCACTGTTTCCAGCCCGTTGCCCGGGGCAGTTTTTTACACTCATCACTGTTTCCAGCCTGTGGCCCGGGTCAGTTTTTTACACTCATCACTGTTTCCAGACCTGTAGCCCAGGTCAGTTTTTTACTCTCATCACTGTTTCTAGCCCGTTGCCCGGGGCAGTTTTTTACACTCATCACTGTTTCCAGCCTGTGACCCGGGTCAGTTTTTTACACTCATCACTGTTTACAGCCTGTGGCCCAGGTCAGTTTTTTACACTCATTTCTGTTTCCAGCCTGTGGCCCAGGTCAGTTTTTTATACTCATCAGTGTTTTCAGCCTGTTGCCCGGGTTAGTTTTTTACACTCATCACTGTTTCCAGCCTGTAGCCCAGGTAAGTTTTTTACACTCATCACTGTTTCCAGCCCGTTGCCCGGGGCAGTTTTTTACACTCATCACTGTTTCCAGCCTGTGGCCCGGGTCAGTTTTTTACACTCATCACTGTTTCCAGCCTGTGGCCCGGGTCAGTTTTTTATACTCATCACTGTTTCCAGCCCGTTGCCCGGGTCAGTTTTTACACTCATCTCTGTTTCCAGCCCGTTTCCCGGGTCAGTTTTTTACACTAATCACTGTTTTCAGCTTGTTGCCCGGATTAGTTTTTTACACCCATCACTGTTTCCAGCCCGTTGCCCGGGTCAGTTTTTTACTCCCATCTCTGTTTCCAGCCATATATTTTACACTACCTGCTGGCTAGGCCTGTCCTAGTACTGTATGCAATTCCCAACACTGATGCCACTGAACAAGAAGGAATACATTTTACACTGCTATCACTGGGGTAAACTATTGCTCCAGTAGATAAGTTTAGTTTAATTTTCTACACTTGGTAATATCAACGATTATTGAATATCTGCCATGAGAATAGTGGTAATTGAACATTACTTTTTCTCAAAAATGTTTGTTATAACCAAATGTAGAAAATTAAGCTATACGTATCTACTAGAGAATATTTGATTAATTTATGCAAAAATAGTTTTTGTTTAGAATCTGAAAGAGTAAGGAATCCCACCGTAACGTGTGCTTTATGAATAGTCACTCACAATGTCATAGATTTATCTAATTGCCAAACCCTTCCTTCACCTCTGACAAGACGTGTATTAATCACAACTTGTGAATGTGAGGAATGCCAGGCCTCCACCGTGGTTCGGATTCCACTTTAAACTGTAGGTCCTCCATTTCATCTCACAATCACCCTACCATTACATATTAGCGTAAGTGCGTATAACCCAGACGGGTAGTAAGACACGATGCTAATATTATTCATAACAATAAAAATAATAATAGTCACAAGAAGTCATTTGGTCATTAATTAATAAAATAACTCAATTTCAATACAATTTCACTAACAACTACTATTTTCATCCATGTCAGTAACTGAACCTGGGACATTTGATTCTATAGATAGATGCACTATTGAATGAAATATGTATCGGGCAATTTATAATTTTAATTAATTTGGCTGGGTCTCCAATAACCTTTGTATGTGATAAGTACGTGAAATGTGTCATTTTTATTAATCAGCCCTGTAATTTTTTTTCATAATTAGGATAATTAAATTTATGATAGCCCTAATAAAGATACACAAACAACTGGTCTGCTTTTTTTTCTACTGAATATTATACACTATAGTCCAGTTTTCATAGGAAGAATCTTATCTGACAGCTAGAACAGTTACTAGATCTACTTTCATAGAAAAAATCTTATCTGACAGCTTGAACAGCTACTAGATCTATTTTAATAGGAAGAACCTTATCTGACAGCTAGAATAGTTACTAGATCTACTTTCATAGGAAGAACCTTATCTGATAGCTAGAACAGTTACTAGATCTACTTTCATAGGAAGAACCTTATCTGACAGTTAGAACAGTTACTAGATCTACTTTTGTAGGAAGAACCTTATCTGACAGCTAGAACAGATCCTAGATCTGCTTTCATGTATTCATACGTCGAGTCACGTGACCTGCATATGTCCCTTTTGATAGATATTACCATTATTATAAAATAACAATGTTAAAATAGTAAAATGTTGGCTGCAAAAAAAATTTTATTTTATAAAATATTCTTCCTATTAAAAATTGACCTATAGCTACACTTCTGTGTGATATTAAATTTTTACCCAAAATAGTATTTTAGAAAATATCTCAAAGTTAACTTCAACTAAAGTTACCCTCTTTTTATACTCAAAAAAGTATAGCCATTTTAAATATAGATCTTGTCTATAATAATGATACGTTCTAAAAAAAAACCACTGACCTCCCCCTTTAAACTAACTAGCTGTGTACTTCCGCTCAAATTAGCCCCCCACAAGCATCAAAACACGAGTCTCACGGCCAATAACGACTCGTTAATAAACTTACTACTAATCCGCTACTATCTAAAGATTGGATATAGCGCTGCCTGCGTCATTGTTCATATTTCCCTGCAGTAAGTAAGGGTAGCTTAATCCGATAAGATGGGTCTGTCTGTCTGTCTTCCTCTTTATTCTGCTCCCCCCCTCCCCCATATGTTCATTATTTAGGTAGTTACATGGCCCACTGTCTATCTGTCTTCCTGCCATCGAACATCACTCATATCGCATCATACGAGCCACTGCACTAAGAACATTGAGGGGTAGGTGGGATATGTCATACTCTCATTTCACTATGAATACTTCCCGCTTCGGTGACCGCATGGTCTAAGGCGTTACTATCGTTAAATAATATACTGCCAATGATGGGGAGATAGGAGTTCAAATCCCGGTTGGACGTACTTAGGGTGGTTTTTCCTGAATGGTTTTCCGATCTCCCTCCAATCAAATACGGACACACTTCCTCTTATTCCAACCTTCTTCATCCATAATACATTATCATAATTAGTACTTATGTGTATAGACCTAATGGGTAGTAATAAACGGTGTTAAAATATTATTTTTTTAAATTTTGATTAATTTTGTATATGTGTATTTTAAAAAAACGCCCTTTATTATAATCATACTCTATTTACATGAAAACATTTTGATCACTTTTAGTAAGGAGTTATATTCATTTTGTCACTAAAGGATATATGCTAAAATAAAGGCCCGGTCTTTGATAACCTAAAAACTATCAAAATATGATCCATTGAATAACCTAAACATTGTAAAAGATACCTTCAAATTTACAAAAATATTACCTAAAGATATGGACTAAAACGACGTAATGAACGCACACGATTGACTCAAACACGCACTTCACAAATAGGAATCAAACAATATATAAATATGAAATGAAATGCCTGTAACAACTAAACTCTTTCATTCTGTTAAATATAATAGTGATCTCAGAAGTAACAGCTATTCCCTTCAAACACAACCCTCTCCAGGTTGGTTGAAGTGTCTCTGAAATGTGATATCAGAAGTAACAGCTATTCCTTTCAAACACAACCCTCTCCAGGTTGGTTGAAGTGTCTCTGAAATGTGATCTCAGAAGTAACAGCTATTCCCTTCAAACACAACCCTCTCCAGGTTGGTTGAAGTGTCTCTGAAATGTGATCTCAGAAGTAACAGCTATTCCCTTCAAACACAACCCTCTCCAGGTTGGTTGAAGTGTCTCTGAAATGTGATCTCAGAAGTAACAGCTATTCCCTTCAAACACAACCCTCTCCAGGTTGGTTGAAGTGTCTCTGAAATGTGATCTCAGAAGTAACAGCTATTCCCTTCAAACACAACCCTCTCCAGGTTGGTTGAAGTGTCTCTGAAATGTGATCTCAGAAGTAACAGCTATTCCCTTCAAACACAACCCTCTCCAGGTTGGTTGAAGTGTCTCTGAAATGTGATCTCAGAAGTAACAGCTATTCCCTTCAAACACAACCCTCTCCAGCTTGGTTGAAGTGTCTCTGAAATGTGATCTCAGAAGTAACAGCTATTCCCTTCAAACACAACCCTCTCCAGGTTGGTTGAAATGTCTCTGAAATGTGATCTCAGAAGTAACAGCTATTCCCTTCAAACACAACCCTCTCCAGGTTGGTTTAAGTGCCTCTGAAATGTGATCTCAGAAGTAACAGCTATTCCCTTCAAACGCAAGCCTCTCCAGCTTGGTTGAAATGTCTCTGAAATGTGTATTTTACAAGTAAAGAGAATACAAAGTTCGTTTCTTGCATTATCTTCTCGTTCCAACAATTGTGGGAAGAAGAAAAAAAATATGTTTGAGTATTTATGCATTTATATAAAATCGATATATTTTTCTAAAAACTTACTGTAACGTAAACGCCTTTAAATGACTAAAAAAAATGAACCAGACCAGGAAAATATAAGACAAAAAATTATCAAAACTAAAATCTCAAAATACAGAAGATTTATCAAAGAATTTCCTATAATACAACCAGAGGATAGTGAAAAGAGTTTTTGATACTATTAGTCATTGTCTATAATGAAAAAAAATATTACATGTTAACACAATCTGAGCTCTGGTTTTAATAACACTTGTATCGTGTGCTCCCAGGGATGCGGGGGTAAAACTGTATTTGAAAACAGTCAGTCTGATAAAACAATTAGTCCAGATCTTGACGGGATGTCGCGGAATTTTATAGAGCTTTCTTTTCTTCTGTCGTGGCTTGGTTTATCTTACTATTAGGGCTTTATAGAGCTTTCTTTCCTTCTGTCATGGCTTGGTTTATCTTACTATTAGGGCTCTATGAACCTTTAGACCAAACGTTTATACTTTACAAGATAACCGGTATTGGTGGATGAAGATCTGGACGGGGTACGTTGTTTAGGGGTCTAGAGGGGTACACTACTGGCGACTGTGCTAAGCTTCTAACGGTACCACCAAAGGTTGAATGATAACGGAAAATGTCCTGTGTTCGATCCACTTCCTACGCAGATATTTTATTGCATTGTGTGTAACATTGAGGACTAGATCCTGAGAGTGCAAATAATGTGATAATAACCCTCCTCCCCCCACAAGGTTCCTGTCACTTCCATCAAGGTTGACTCAGAGCTGTCTATCAGTAGGCTAGTTACTATCAGTCATAACGCATTAATCTACCCCCCCTCTCCTTCAACGTACCCCCTTGAAGAAATCTCCCTAGGGAGGATCTACCCATCATGCACCACAAGAACCCCCACCCCCGCTCTTTCTCCTGAAGTACGGGCAGGTCCCAACGGAGCGCCCTCTCCCCTTCCCCTTCTCTTGGTGGTTCATTTAATAACACGGCACAGTTACTCATCAACCCCCTCCCCTCTTTTCAAAACTGGGTTTCTTCCCCCTCTCTACCTACCACTTACTTCCCATCCCTATATGGCGACATTGTATTCATGTTTGCTCGTTATTATGAACAAGGATGGTTTGGAGGTTTTGTGAGTGTTATATTTCACCCCTGAAAGCGTGTGGGGAAGAGAAATGGAATATTTTCAAAACGTCCTGATATAGATTCGAATTCTGGACCTTTGGTTTACTAGCCTATGGTACAGCTGTTCATTTCGATGACTGTCAGATGTTACAGGTGTTCATCCAGCGGATTGTCAGATGTTACAGCTGTTCATTCAGATAGCTGATACACGTTACAGCTGTTCATTCAGACAGATGATATATGTTACAACTGTCCCTTAAAGTAATGAGAATGTGTTAGTGTAGATATATAAATGACACGTCGTAAAGCACCTCTTATTGCACCCAACCCAATATTAAAACCTCGACTTCTTTGTCATCAGCAACCAACTAAATTGCAATCCTAATGTCTTAGATCGTGTGACCACTGTTGTTGGTAAGTGTATCAGTAAAACCTTAGTGTGTCCACAGTTCGTGTTGTTCATTCTCGCAGGATGGTCGCAGTAGATTGCAGGCAAGATGTTAATGAGTTAAGTCAACATCCACGCCCTTCTCATTGCACCATTTCAATATGTTCATTCATGAGCTGTTAGTGAACAGGAGGACTCTACATCCACTGTTAGTGAAAATAGGACTCTACATTCACTGTTAGTGAACAGGAGGACTCTACATTTACTGTTAGTGAACAGGAGGACTCTACATTCACTGTTAGTGAACAGGAGGACTCTACATCCACTGTTAGTGAACAGGAGGACACTACATTCACTTTTAGTGAAAATAGGACTCTACATCCACTGTTAGTGAAAATAGGACTCTACATCCACTGATAGTGAAAATAGGACTCTACATCCACTGTTATAAGAGTATTGTGTTGATTTCTTTATTTCATCCACACGACACCTTTCAATAATATGTTTACAAATAATTGTTATGTATTTCAAACCTATCTAGAAGTGGTGAGTTCTTTGTACCTCACTTTTTGAAAACGAGTGAGATTTGATCAAAATAACCCAATTCATTGGACGCATGGTCTAAGGCTCCTTTGTCGCAATAGACTGTACTACCGATTACGGGGAGATCGGGCTTCAAATCCCAGTTGGGTGTTGGATGAGGATGTTTTATCCTTAACGATTTGCCACTCTCCTTCCACGCCAATGCGGGTACACACCTTTAAATTCATCCCTACTCATCCTTAACCCATTAGCATAAATAGTATATCAGCGTATAACCCGAACGGGAAGTAAGACGTGGTGATAAAAAAAATGATAGAGCCGTTATAAAGATAATGTTGCTTCGAATAAATTAACTTAAATTTTATGTTTCTCTGTTCATATCCATCGCGTAACCAAAATATGATGAACATATTATTTACAAAACATAATTTAAATAAAATAATTTTCCAAGCAACTTAGGTAGAAGTGCAAATATTTCGATATAGATGTGTACATTTACAAATAAATTGAACGACATATAAACCTACATAGAGACAAAAAAAATATAGATGTACCTACACAGATTCAGACAAGGGCTACAAACACCGGTCTAAATACTTATAAAGCCACAAACATAGAGACAGTCATACCAATAGACATATCAACAATAATTATAGAGACAGAAATACAAACAAAACATATTTAAGAAATGCCAAAAACAATTTTTAGAAATTAGAGATACGTAAAAAGTAAAAACTTTTTTTTAGGAATTAGAGACATATAAAAAGTGCATTTTAGTAAAAACTAATAAACCGATTTATTTTAAATATCACGCTAATGTTAAGATAACTCAAGGCCTAAGTATGGGAGAGTATTACATATTGGTTTTTAAATATAGGCATGCTTTGTCCAAGATATATTTTTGTTATTATAATAAGTCATTTGACAAGTGTGTAAACTTTCCCATGTCTACCAAATCAATTGGGAATCCCCCCCATCTGGCGGGACAGAGTATAACCGGGGAACAAGGAATTAAGTGGAATGCTGTGTCTGCCTCATAAACAAACCAAACAACCCCGACTCACTGATGCATGTGCATCGGTCGACATTGAATAGGATGATTTGCGGTCCCTTGCCACCCAGGTTTTAACACAGGTGGAATATTTATGGCCTATCTAAAAATAGGTCGTAGACAACCGGCATTTAATGTATCGTGACGGTAGATATTTTAAAATGGGAATTTAAACTGATCCACATGTGAAATCCCTAAGGTCATTTATTTGTTTGAAAAAAAAAAGAAACACGCCAAAATATGAGGCAGGTGGTTATTTGATGGTAGATCAATTTGTAATCCGATTGATGACGTTGGAAGTGAAGTAAAATGAGGGTAATCAATATTTAGTTTGACCAGTGGAGGAAGTTGTAATTAAAAGGGATTTCCTTCATACCCCAAAGTACCGGTATCTAGATCACAAATAGATAAGGTTTTAATATTCGTTTACAAATTCTACATTTAAAAAATAAATCAAGTCAACCATCATCAGAGTGTGGTCAACATAAAATACTAGAGTTGCGTGAGGCTTCGAAATGTCGAAATAGAAGTTATAATTTCCTTAACTTCCTCAACTTTGAAAGTCACAATAACCTTTACAACTTGAAAATATTTCAAAGGAAGAAGGAAACTTGTATATATATATATTATAAACATATTTTAAATATTTCACTAAATGACATAGTTCAACAAATAATCATTTTTATAACAGTTACTAAACGGTATTTTAACACCAACTGGTGATTAAACTTCGAATATAATGTAGGTAGAGATAAATTCAGATATGTCAGTATAAAATAATATAGTGGGCTTTGTTTATTATTATAAAATAATAGAGTGGGCTTTGTTTATTACAATAAAATAATAGAGTGGGCTTTGTTTATTACTATAAAATAATAGTGGGCTTTGTTTATTACTATAAAATAATATAGTGGGTTTTGTTTATTACAATAAAATAATA
>CABFWB010006108.1:10042-36726 GCA_902151455.1 Timema bartmani
AATCGAAATTTTAATACGAAGTGTTGACCCTTGTGGAAGACATTAAACTGTTTGAAATGCTCTTAGGTGGACAAAGATGCGCCTCTTTTCTCATTGATTATATATCATTGTATATTATTTTATGCGTGTTCTTATGTGGAGTGGTGATGATACAATGTACATTATTCCGTTCAGAAATCTTACGAGTTTATAGAAAGAGAGAGAAAGTCTGTGCGGTGCGCCGTACCATTTATTTTTTTATAGTAAACAAATTCGTATATAGAAGCTTTATTCCTTATTTCTCAAAACTTTAATAAATATTAATATAAATGGGTTGAAAAATTACACCTGGACACGGGAACCGAATAGGTCAGTATTAGCGCATTGGCGCGCTAAGCCAAAGGTCCCGGGCTCACTTCCCGTCCAGGTGTTATCTTTTAACTAATTTAAATTAATCTATATGTAATCACCTCAATACGGTCATTGCCGTAATTATAAGGATTTGCAGGCTGTGTGTTTATATTAATTTAATAAATAAATTTAAGATTTTTGTATGGTCATGAAAATATTGCGAATTTTTCCAATACTATTTTATTTAGGTTGTGGAGTTGTTTCTCTAAAGTGAACCGTAGTAAGCCTATTCCAAAAATAAATAAAAAAAGGTTCGAAATGTTCAATAGTGATCACCGCACTCTTAGTACTGTAGTCCAAACCAACCTATTTGAAATACATTCGTGGTACAGTACATCAGAAGACGATTTAAAAAAAAATAGCACCACGTCTTACTACCCGTTCGTGTTATACACTTATGCACTAATTACGCTAATGGTCTTAGGGATTAAGTAGGTAATATTTAGAGGAAGTGTACCAGCACTTGTGCGGAGGGAGAGTGGAAAAATATTTAGGATAAAACCACCCTCAGTACACCCTACCGAGATTTGAACCTCGATCTCCCCGTCATTGGCAGTCTAGCCTACTGCAAGAGTATCGCGCAAGACCACACGGTCACCGAAGCGGTTATGACGTAAATGTTCCTCGAATTGTGTTACTGCCAATTTTAAGTAGCCTACTCTTTAGTGCCACAAAGAGAATGATAAAAGAATAAATAAATTAGATTTAATCAATTTGGAATGTGCTATTTTTCTAACAAACAAAATGGGTGTGAGTAATTAAACAATCATTTAAACTTATATTTTAATACTAAAATACGTTACAACAGAATCCCCATAATCCATCAATACATAATAGTATATAAAATTTTAAAAGTAGCGCTCTTATCATGGTATTTCCCTGGGAAGATTTGTAGCAATAAATATACCACACACCCGTGGCAAAATTACGGGTTGACGGCCGACACAATAGGATCAACTGCAAAGTGCTGAAACATGTTAGGTATGGAGAAGCAGTCTTAAACTTTTTTAATTGGCCTAGTCAGCAGATCATCAATCATAGTTACTTCGCATCCTACTTGCTAAACCACGATTTAAATATATATACACAGATATTTTTTTTAAACAAATATAAGCCTATTCAGTGGCAACATGGTTTAAGGCGTCACTCTCGCAATAAACTATACTGCCAATAATGGGGGATATCAGGGTTGGAAAACTATGCTAATACCATTAAATTGTGTTCAAAGTGTCAGCGTATAGCACCGGAATGCGTGTTCAACAGGTTGCATAGGAGTTAGGCGCGTGGCACTACACGCCTCGACATCTTGGAGCACGGCAGCAGAACTAACCACAATATTAATAGTAAACAACACACCAGTCCATATATAAATGCGAATACGTTCTTAGGGTCATTTTTAACGGTCCTACATCACCGAATGTGCTTGCCATTATTACATATTATGTAGTGCCACACGCCTAGCTCCTATGCAACTTGTTGCACACGCAAGCTTTACTCTCCCGGCACTGTACGGCGAGACTTTGAACACAATTTAATGGTGTTAACATAGTTTTCCGGGTATAAGTGTATAGGGATTTTGTATTACTTTTGGTTCAAACAAGCTATATGTGCAGTTTGGGACATGAGTCATTCTGTATATGTGTTATTCTTTTTCTTCTTAAGAAGTCAACGACCCGAAGGTTGGCTTGATGTGATTTCTATCCATCCGGAGATCGGCATACACTCAGTCTTTAGGCTGGCTAGTGATACCTGCACCATCTGGTAGAAATCCCATGTGTTAGGAGAGTTAAAAAGTGTAGTGGTTCCCCGTTACCTTCCACACTGAATTTCTATGAGCGAGCGAGAAATAGTCTTTTTTTTTTTTTTGCAAAGGAATTTTCACATGAATTCTATTGTTATTTTACATGCCACAATCGACATGGGACCGGCCACTTTACTTCCCATCCGAAGAAGGTTGTTTTACGGATTTTTCACTCAAGAAAAATCCATCGACCTTAGCTGGGTTTGAACTCCACAAACATCGGGTCCTGAAGCTAACAATTTACCTCAAGACCATCTAGGTCAACATAGTATACACATTATAATTGTCTAATTAAGTTAGTATGGATACTGGTTAAAAAAAAAACCGTCGTGTTAATACAGTCTTATAGAACGTAACTTTTCTGCGTTTCGAAATGTTGCTAAACATATTATTTTCTTTTTAAGGAGTTATTGTATTTCATGTTTCACAATCCCTCTAGAAGAGTTTGAAAAGAAAGAAATAAAGATTGAGTGAATTAAAGGTAACGACCGATATTCTTCAAGAGACAACCATTACCGCCCACTAGCGGCACTTTAAAGTTTGAGTTATGTTCAATGTGAAAGCCATGTTGTATTATTTTCTTTACTTACTCATATTTTACTTAAATGCATAATATTATGTAGGCTGCATCAAATAAAGAAACGAGGTTTTCCTTAAAAAGTTATTTATTATATGTTTTCACATTCTTTCCATTACATTTATTGTGTTTGTCCTGTATATTAATGTTTCGTTTTACATTGCCTGTGATTTTCCTTTATGTTAATATTTCCTTTAATATCATATATTTATATTTGTGTGTCCTATCTTTCTTTACCCATTTCTTAGGAAGTTGCATTGCACGTTTCACAGTCATTCTAGAAGAGTATCGATCGATAAAATTAAACATATATTTTGGTCTTGGTCTTAAGTAGTGACAGCAATTTTTTTTCTCTAAAAGGCAACCATAAAGCTGAATTAATAATATGCTAAAGTTTCGTGCTAGCACGTGTCAACACGTGTCAACATATCACAACACAAAATATCAGCCAAAAGTGACAATCCCACTGCCCGGTAGTAGTAATGTAAAATGTTAATTGTCTTTACCTTTAATTATATCTAATGTATCTTTATTATTTTATTAGTCTTGTTTCTCTTTATTCTCCCTCCCTACATATATTACAAGCTATATCTTGATTTAAAGATGTGAGACGGAAAAATTTTCCTATATTTTTTCCGGAAAATATTCCGAAATGGAAAAGTTTCAGTTATAATTTTTGTAAAATAATTTCAACTGATTAAACGTCACTAATGCAATCGAGATGTAGATATCTCAAATGTTTATTATTATTACTATTTAGCACTGCGTCTTACTAACCGTTCGGGTTATACGCTTAAGTACTAATTACGCTAATTGATTAGGAATTGGGGATGTTAAATTTTGAGGAAGTGAACACACATTTGTGTGGAGAGAGAATGGAAAACCATTTAGGAAAAACCACCCCCAGTTCACCCGATCGAGATTCGAACCTGGATCTCCCCATCTGCGGCAGTCGAGCTCAACATGACTAGCGCGTTAGCCAACTACGCCACCGAGGCGGGTGATCTCAAGTGTTAGTCTTTATACTTAAGATTAATTTCTCCTAAGGGCGTTAACGCCATAAACACCATCAAACAATATTCGGTGGCCGCATGGTCTAATGCGCTACTTTCGAAATAGATTAAACTGCCGAAGACAGGGAGATCATTGTTCTATCCCAGTCGGTGCGCTGAGGGAGGTTTTCCTAAAAGGTTTTCCACTTTCACTCCACGCAAATATGAGTGCAATTCCTATAAATTCAACCTTCCTTATCCCTAAAACATTAGCGCAATTAGTACACAGGCGTATAACCCGAACAGGTAATAAGGCGTGGTGTTAAAATTAAAGTAGTAAAGAAACAAATGAATACGAACCTATGTAGACCCGTTATGTTCATAAATCATACTTCAATTTTTTATAATCAATAAGTTAACTAAAATAATTTTAAGGTTGGCTTGACATGTATCTCCGCCTTACCATCCGTGTTTCCTATCTACCCATCCCCCACACTAGTGCCCACTTCCCCCATCTTATAACCCACTCGTATCTTAACACACTATATTTTGAAGTATAGTAGGCTAAAGGTGCCACCTCTACCATTTAACCCCTCCATCGCAAGCCGCGACTGCAGAAAATTTCCCGATTAAACCTTTCCCGGAAAATGTTCATCTGTATCTTAATTTACTTATAAATTAAAGTACAAACACATATTTTGCGTCCAACAATGCTAACATTTTACTATATTATTAATGCTACTTTATATTTATTGATAATATCGACCAAAAATGATATATGTATAATACATTACTTGGCATATGAATACGTAAAAGTAGAACTAGTAACTTTTCTAGTATGTCATATATGTCCATTCGTAATAAAATTAAGGTGTAGGTCTACTTGCATGTTTGAGTACTCCAAATATTTTCTGAAGTTGTCACTCTTGAAAGGCAGTATTAAATATTGGTAATTTCAAGATAACTTTTCCAAATATTTACTGAAGTTGTCACTCTTGAAAGACAATGCAAATTCACACCAGGTGTAAGATGATAATCCCTACTATTTTATAAAACTATCACTTTTGGAAGTCAGTTTCAAAAGTGACAACAGTAAGATAAAGCTCCCTACAATTATTTGAAGCTTTCACATTTTAAAACTGTGCCAAATATCGACATCTATAAGATGAATCATTTCTCTACTATTTTATGAAGTCATAGCTCTTAAAAAAAAAACTTGGCAGCAGTAAGATTAATTTCTCTACTATTCTTTGAAGCCGTAACTCTTGAAAGGCAGTTTTATATATATTGGCAGCTGTACTATTTTCTTCATCTTTCCCTTTTTTAAATACATACATAGCTCTCGCCGGCTGTACTTTGACTTATGTCCATGTTTGTTTATTTTAATCTTATTTTAAATATATGCTCCAAATGGTTTTCCCGATGGGGGTTTCTACTGTACACTCCGTTTACCCTGAAAGGTAACACTATTACCTTGAACAATTACAGTCTTGATCTATCTTACAGGCTGCACCATAGTTTAGCCCGTCAAGGTAAGCCTTCTATCTATCGGGGTTGTGCATAGTACAATCTAGTGAGATTAACGCGGCTCGGCACAAGAAGCATTCCGCGAGTTCCTCGACACGAGGACCCGTACCGATTGTTATTAATTGTATTAAGGAAGGAGACAGATCCAACAGGAACCGATCCACCACCCTCCCCCTTTCCAGCATTTTTCGTTCTCCCCGTAGTCCCACCGGGGCTCCAAGGGACAAAAGGAGAAAGGGAAGCTACTAGGAGAACAGTCCAACAGGAAGGAAACCTACCTACATTCAGGGTCACCCACACGGATAGCTTAGCGCATTCTTACTCTGAAGGATAGGACTTTATTGCTGACCGGGTACACTGCGTCAGTCTCGCAGTAGACTGGACTGCCGATGACGGGGAGATCAGGGTTCAATCATCTTCCCCCTTAGCACATTTAGAAATTAGTACATGAACGGGTAGTAAGACGCGGTACTATATTTAAAAAAGATCTTTAGTGGAAATCATAAATAGATTACGGCCTCTATGTCTAAACGCAATAACTGTGGCTCTATCTTATAAGCTAGGCCATAACAGAGTCAATAAAGGTTAGATATGTTAATTTTCAGGGTACATAGCTTTTATTATTATTATTATTATTATTATTATTATTATTATTACCCGTTCGAGTTATACGCACTTACGCTAATGTGTAATGGTAGGGTGATTGTGATATGAAATGGAGGACCTACAGTTTAAACGTGGGATCCGAACCACGGTGGAGGCCTGGCATTCCTCACATCCACAAGTTGTGATTGATTAATACACGTCTTGTCAGAGGTGAAAGAAGGGTTTTGCAATCAGATAAATCTGTGCCGTGACCGAGGATTGAACCCTGGATCCCCAGCACAGAAGTCTGATACCTTACCCCTAGACCGCCAAGTTACCCATAGCTTGTACGATGGATGGGTGGATAGGTAGCTATCTAAATATGTTTAGCGTTACTCAAAATAGTAGGGTAGTAAAATAGGGTAGCTAAATGGATAGGGAAGGGGTAAGGAGGGGAAAGTTGTTGAAACTAGGGGAGCGTCAACCCCGAACGTCTGAGTCAACAACGCTAAGGTCGGTCGGTATATTTGCACGCATTTACGTCATGTTTACCTCAGGGCCTCTTAGCCTTCAAGGAGAACCTCCCCTTCTCTTCTCCCACTCAACCACACCTAGCATAGCTAGACAAGCCCACCCATCTCCTGTATCTCTCTCTCTCTCTCTCTCTATGAGTCCTGTCACTTTTCCAAGCCATGTGCTCTTGACACCCCCTTCTAATGAACTCTCTCTGATCACTTGAACCTCCCCCTTTTCCCTTATAACTCAACGTCAATATCACAACTACTAACATTAAGGCGACCGCAAAGCATCAAGGTCGTCTACCGCGTGAACGAAAAGCGTACTCCCCGTTCGGGTTATACGCATATGCGGTAATATTTACTCTGAAAATTACCTTTCTTATCACTTCTTATATATAAAACTTAAGCTAAGGGGGTAGTGATGAGAAAGGTAACTTTCAGAGGAAATATAATCGCGTTTGCATAAAGAGAGAATGGGAAAACACTTAGGGAAAAACACCCTACAAAAATTGGCCGGTATATCAACCCCGACATCTCCATCACCCGCAAATAATATTAAATGAGTTTGACATCTAGACCATGTGTCCACCAGTGAGGGTACACAAAACATATTGATGTAAAATAACTTGTAATCCTTCTCCATGACTGAAAGTCCCTGATTTTTATTTTTGTTGGAGTTATCTTTATGTACCACGCATCCTACTAACCGTACAGTTCGTCCGCGTATTTACAATAGTGGTGTAAGGATGCAGGAGGCATAATTTAGAAGAAATATTCCCGCATTTGCGTTGAGGAAGAGTGAGAAACCATTTAGAAAGCACTGCCTTCAGTACACCCGACCAGAATTCAAACCACCCACAATTCAGTATGTTGTAAGGCTGACAACCCTATACTCTGTGAACAGCAATTCAAGTAAGTAGAAATTTTGAGGTTATTTAAAAAAAAAAACATGTTCTCCATCGTAGTAGTGTCACTTTTGAACTTCTTTGGATCGAATATTTTTAACAGTTAAATTATATAAAAAAAAAAGTCTAGTCTTGCCATGAAATATTGTTTTTGTTACCCTGCTTTAAATATTATTTTTCTACGGACGGCAACGAATTTACATACCCAATAAATTGACGTGTTTATTAAAAAAAGAAAAAAAGGTAGAGAAACCGTGACACCGATGCTGTCTTAAAAATAATTACAATTATAATAATCTGAATAAAAATGTTGCGTTATTTGTTCAAACACATTAGATATTGTATTAAAAAATTGGAGTACACAGATTTAACATAATGGAGCATAATAAGGGTGAATGAGCTGTAATTAATCTAAAGAAGTTAATCTAAAAAAACATCGTACCCAGTCAACTCTATCGGCATCGAAGTCAAATAATATTGTGTGATGTAATTTTTACTTTTATTTAGTATTCATCAAAGAGCTAAGTGTATTCTAATTTTTCAAAATTATTTGTTTAACATTTCGAAACATCTCACAGAAATGTTGAATTTTGCTATTAAATCTAAGTTGAAATAACTTTAATTTAGTAAAAAATTATTGCCAATCTTCTTCGTGCAAGGACAAGTATGTTTAAATTATAACAAATTTATCTAAATTACAAAACTACCTCAGTTGACTATCTTCTTTCTTTTTACTTTCTCTCTATCTTACAGGTAGAGAAAGTATTGTGATCGTCAAAAAAATCGAACTCGAGATTTTGATGAATTTTGACGTTTCATGACTTCCTGAATCCGAAAAAGTGGTTTTTGAATTTCCGTCTGTCTGTCTGTCTGTCTGTCTGTCTGTACCTCCAACTAGAGCCTAAACTATTTTACCGATTGAGCTGAAACTTGATATCTAGGGTTTTCATAGGGTTGCCCCGAGGGGTTTTTGGAATTGGATATCTACCCCTAAAATTAAGGGTAGTTTACTGAAGGGAAAAAAGAGAAAAAGTCGATTTTCTCAAAATCGGCTCTAACGATTTTGATTAAATTTCATTTATGAACATTAATAAATATTCCAAACAAAATGGCTACTCTCAATATTTCGGCAAAATGGCTTTAAGGGCTCCGGTCTGATGCGTAAATTAACATTTTTTATAATAGCTCCGAAACTATTTGAGATATGAAATTACTTAGCATTACAAATATGTATATATATTTATAATACAAATATTTTATTCGAAACATATTTTTATAAAATCAATAATTTTCAATCTATACGCAATTATATATATATTTTTAGCTTTTTGGACATTAAAGCTTAAGTATTGCGATCGTAAAAAAAACTAACCTGAAATGTTGATGGATTTCGACGTCTCATGACCCCCCGAACCCTAAAAAATAGTCTTTGCAATGCCGTCTGTCTGTGTGTCTATTAAAACTTAAAATTAAGGGTAGTTTACTGAAGGGCAAAAAGAGAAAAAGTCGATTTTCTCAAAATCGGCTCTAACGATTTTGATTAAATTTCATTTATGAACATTAATAAATATTCCAAACAAAATGGCTACTCTCAATATTTCGGCAAAATGGCTTTAAGGGCTCCGGTCTGATGCGTAAATTAACATTTTTTATAATAGCTCCGAAACTATTTGAGATATGAAATTACTTAGCATTACAAATATGTATATATATTTATAATACAAATATTTTATTCGAAACATATTTTTATAAAATCAATAATTTTCAATCTATACGCAATTATATATATATTTTTAACTTTTTGGACATTAAAGCTTAAGTATTGCGATCGTAAAAAAAACTAACCTGAAATGTTGATGGATGTCGACGTCTCATGACCCCCCGAACCCTAAAAAATAGTCTTTGCAATGCCGTCTGTCTGTGTGTCTATTAAAACTTAAAATTAAGGGTAGTTTACTGAAGGGCAAAAAGAGAAAAAGTCGATTTTCTCAAAATCGGCTCTAACGATTTTGATTAAATTTCATTTATGAACATTAATAAATATTCCAAACAAAATGGCTACTCTCAATATTTCGGCAAAATGGCTTTAAGGGCTCCGGTCTGATGCGTAAATTAACATTTTTTATAATAGCTCCGAAACTATTTGAGATATGAAATTACTTAGCATTACAAATATGTATATATATTTATAATACAAATATTTTATTCGAAACATATTTTTATAAAATCAATAATTTTCAATCTATACGCAATTATATATATATTTTTAACTTTTTGGACATTAAAGCTTAAGTATTGCGATCGTAAAAAAAACTAACCTGAAATGTTGATGGATGTCGACGTCTCATGACCCCCCGAACCCTAAAAAATAGTCTTTGCAATGCCGTCTGTCTGTGTGTCTATTAAAACTTAAAATTAAGGGTAGTTTACTGAAGGGCAAAAAGAGAAAAAGTCGATTTTCTCAAAATCGGCTCTAACGATTTTGATTAAATTTCATTTATAAACATTAATAAATATTCCAAACAAAATGGCTACCCTCAATATTTCGGCAAAATGGCTTTAAGGGCTCCGGTCTGATGCGTCAATTAACATTTTTTATAATAGCTCCGAAACTATTTGAGATATGAAATTACTTAGCATTACAAATATGTATATATATTTATAATACAGATATTTTATCCGAAACATATTTTTATAAAATCAATAACTTTCAATCTATACGCAATTATATGAATTTTTTTAACTTTTTGGACATTAAAGTTTAAGTATTGCGACCGTAAAAAAAAACTAACCTGAAATGTTGATGGATGTCGACGTCTCATGACCCCCCGAACCCTAAAAAATAGTCTTTGCAATGCCGTCTGTCTGTGTGTCTATAAAAACTTAAAATTAAGGGTAGTTTACTGAAGGACGAAAAGAGAAAAATTTGGTTTTCTCAAAATCTGCTTAAACGATTTTGATTAAAATTCGTATCTAGGCGTTGATTAAGATTATAAATAAACTGGCTATTTTCATTTTCCTATGAAAATGATTTTTAGGGTACATTACAGAAGCGTTAATTTCCGTATCTCCACAACTATTGGAGAAACTAAACAACTTATCATTGCAAAATTGTAGGACTATTAGAAATAAAAAACTTTTATTTGACATATATTTTTATAAAAACAGCAGTTTCTGAGATATTTGCAAATATATTAATACAATTTTGTGAGCTTTAGTTGTAAACATATACTACTTAAGTCTTAACGCAATAATACTCCAATGCCATAGAGTAATTAAATATAAGTAAGTATCTAAAAAAAGTATGTTATTTTTCCTTAAATCTCTTAGGAGAAATGTTTGCATAGCAATGATCTATCTCCATTTTAGACTCAATAGTCAATATTTACATTTTTTATTGGTCAAAATGTATAAATGAATAATTAAATATCAATGCGATGACTTGAAGATCTGCAACGTCTTTTAAAATGTTAAAATTTTAACCAGAAATCGAAATTTTAATACGAAGTGTTGACCCTTTTGGAAGACATTAAACTGTTTGAAATTTTCTTAGGTGGACAAAGATGCGCCTCTTTTCTCATTGATTCTATATCATTGTATATTATTTTATGCGTGTTCTTATGTGGAGTGGTGATGATACAATGTACATTATTCCGTTCATAAATCTTACGAGTTTATAGAAAGAGAGAGAAAGTCTGTGCGGTGCGCCGTACCATTTATTTTAAAACTGTCCATCTCAATAAAGAAAAGGGCAATCTTGGCTATTTTTTTTTTCTTCTTTCTAGCCAAGAACCTGTAATTTAAAGTAGGTAATTTGCGTTCAACAGGTATAGCGTTTCACACGAATAGCAAATGATCGCACAAATTGGTCTTTGGAGGTAACGGAAAAATTGGTCGGAAGGGCGACGAAAAGAAACGTCGAGAAAATGAGACAATTCATTGGTGGAGACAACAAAGTATGAAATAAAAAACTATTCTATAATCTTTTATTTATTTGTCGACCTGCTTCTTGCTAACCACTCGGGATTAGTGTCATTAAAAAAAGCAATCTCATTTTGACAAGAAAAGTGGGGTAAGCGAGCTATTGAAAGGTTACTCCTTCCCTCCAGATAGAGATGAAATTATTGTATATGTTGCTTTTTCTTACTATCTAGTATGTAAAATTAAGTTGAAATGTAATCAAACCCTTAATATTATAATGTTTTTTAAAAACGAAGTATCATAATAAAATATATAAATAATAAATTGTAGCAGAAATATTTGGTGCAGGGTTGTAGTGTAGATGATTGTATGGGACCGTAATTTTGTAAATGTTAAAAACGGCGTATGTTCTTTGCATCAATGGCCACTATTTACTTAAATATATAGGGTTTTTTCTACTGCTCGATGGACATAGTTAATATATTAAGTATATGGGCGCAGATTGGTGGTAAATAAATAATTACGTCATACAGTTGGGATACAAAACTTGGTGGCTTTATTAGATATGTCAAACGATTAGCATGTCGTTACAGAACCTGTATCACGGAATAAAAGTAATTTAAGGCCGATATCCATAAAATATGGCCATATGTCAATATTGGTCGGCAGAATATTTTGTATGTTTTTATTAACGTCTCTACGCATTTTTAGCTATATTAATGAGTTTTAAATTTAGTTCATGATTAATGCAATTTACTATCAAATTTTAAGACATATTTAGCCTACCAAACAAATTAGTATACTACTGATTTAGCGTTTAAATGTTTTTCAAGACGAGGATTCAATTATAGTTGTTTATTTCTTAAAGAGATTCTAGAAATAAGCCACCTCTAACCTGTTTCACTTTGTCAATGACCGTCAACTGTTCTCCCACACGCCTCAAGTATGCGTGTACTGGACAAAGCCAGACAAGGCGTAGGAACTTAATCTTCTAGAATACAATGAAAATGCTTTCTTCTAAATTTTAGAATTAAAACAACAACAAAAAATTGAGCAAGCGTGATAAAAACAACTTTTTACATGTATTAGCCGCAGGGGAAAAAAAAGTATACTAATATAAATGGGTGATAAACGCCACTAAATATTGAACAAAACATGTCTTGAGCGTTTTTTGAAACATAAAGAACACCCTTAAACCAAGAATTATAAGGGAACACAATAAGAAAAATTAATATAAAGAAAGTGCAATGGTATTCACACGAAGATGGAAAAACACATTTTGTTTGGGGATTCATATAAGAGGCAGTGGCAAGATCTGAAATGTTCCAAGGGTAGACATACTTTGTTAAAACTGTACCTATGGTATATTCTCTCCACTCAGTACCTGTTGGACCAACCACTCGTTCTGCTCAGGCCACAACCTCACATGGGAATGTTCATTAAATGAAGACTACGGCAAGTTTTTACCGAGAGGTAAGAACAAATCACATACACACCCAACTATGTCTACCACGCCAACAACACATGCTACGCCACCGATTAGAGTCAAACAAGCTAGCGCTCGTCACAATTCTTCCAGTGTCTACGCATCGTTCCATGTTACTTGCACTTTCGTGAACAAAGCTATTAACTAGACTTGATGTGATCAGTTTGTTAATTGAGGTAGCTGCAGGGGTCAAGATAAATCATTCCGCATAAAGGGCTGATCAATTAAAAGCGCTTCCAACTCAGGCGTGCTAATGGCCTTGTAATGATACGTTGTAACGCCACCCTGGTCCATAATGAACACACAAAGTGAGTGCTTTTAGACGTTGCTGCGGTATTTCCTATTACCTGAGTTAATGAAGAGAGAGGGTTTCCCAACCCATGGTTTCTTTATCTATCAATCGAGAAACTTAATGAACAATTTATTTTATTATATACCCACACTTGGCCACAGTTACAAGCTTATTTGCTATAATTTGATACTGGTGGTGGGGGTTCGAGTTTCAGGTGAGTTGTCTGAGAGTGTATTTCCTAAATGGTTTTACATTCTCCCCTCTCCAGGTAATTACAGGTACATCTCCTCTAAACATTAGCGTAGTTAAAGTATGTATATGTATAGCTAACAGATAGTGAGTGATAAGATATTAAAAGTCTACTATGATAAAATTACACATTGGGGCAATTTTGAAAACTTTTTTTATGTCAGCGCTTTTAGTTACCCGTTTGGGTTGTTCGCATACATACTATTTACGCTAATATGTTTAGGAATGAGGGTTTTCTTTAGCACCGCGTCTTACTGACCATTTGGGCTATACGCTTATGTACTAATTACGCTAGTGGTTTTAGGGATTAGGGAGGTTATATGTATATAAAGTTTAGCCGCATTTGCGTGGAGCGAAAATGTAAAACCATTTTGGAAAAAAGCCCTTAAGTACACTCGACCGAGATTCTAACCTTGATCTCACCGTCATCAGCAATCTAGCCCAATGCGAGAGTAGTGCGTTAGACTGTGCGGCCACCGAAGCGGGTGATGAGGAAGGTTGAATTGAGAGTAAATTTGCTCACATTTGCTTGGAAAGAGAGTGTAAACTCAGCAATTAAGTCTATTGTGATAGTAACGCCTTATCTCAATGGTCTAAAACTCAAGGGCTGGATTTGAGTGAAATAAATAATATTCTAGACTTTATTTAAAAAATAATAATTGTTAGTAGAAAATTTTCAACTTTTCAAAGTTTTTTTTTTGTAATTGTGACCTCTCTAAAATAGTTTTAATATTTTTTAATCTGATCAATGAATTGATTAGTTGTTTTGTTTTACTTTACACGTGAGCACACTAACAAAGAAAGAAATGTTATAGACAGGTAATAAGGTTTTAGTGTCGATCCGACTCAACCACGAATATAAACTTGTTTGACCCACAAATAAGCCATAGTAAACTTTAACGTTTATTTGTTATTAAAAAAATATATTCTCAGAAGAAAAAAAAAATCATACGAGCATAACGTCAATTATCTCAGACTTACAGTTACGAGACCTCGTGCAGGTGCTGGCCCACCGACAGTCGGATGAGAAACACACCAACTTGGAGGATAAAACTTCCACTCCGCACAAAAGAAGGTGATAGAATTTCCCTAGCACACATTATCGACGCCTCCTATTTATGGAAGAATCCCACACCCTACGATTCACTTTTTTTTTTTTTTACAGCCCGGGGGTTGGGCGTCGTCGGTTCGGGTTGATGCCACAGATCGAGAGATCCCTCTTTATGACTTCCCTTCCCCTCTCCTTCGACCAACCTCTCTTCCTAACTCCTCACCCATAGGTGTGTTGTGTTGAGACTCGAAACTGATCTTTATGTGTTTCTTTAACACGTTACTTTTTTTTTTACAGTTGATTTTGCCATGAAAAAAAAAGTATGGTTTGTGTATAAAACGCCTAAGTATGCTCTGTCTCGATTAACAATAGAACCTTTCATCTTCGCTTCGCTCTCGTAATAGACTGGACTACTGATGGCGGGGAGATGGACTCGAATCCCGATCGGGTGTACTGAGGGTGGTTTTTCCAAAATGGCTTCACATTATTTCCAGGCGTATGCAAGTTCACTTCCTCTAGATTCAACCTTATTGTCTCTAACACATTATCCTAATTATACTACTATAAAGCCACATGGCTGAATCCCTCACTCACTGACATTAATGTTTACCCACTTACAGATGCTCTAAAAACTTTAAATTTGGCAAACTTATAGCTTCAAGCCTGTAACCGACGGAAAAATTCTAAAAAGAAAATTTTTTTAATTTTTAACCCCCAAAAAAAATTAAAAATGGCGGAGCAAATTTAAAGTCGGTACGGACCTTTCTTTGGAGGTCTCTTGTGGTTAAACGGTAAGACCTATCAAAAAATGGACTGCACCAGCAGCAAGGCACAGATTCGGAGGGGGGGCAGGGGGGGCCAGGGGGGGGGCAAAGGGTTAATTGACACCCTGTGAAAGTTATAAAATTAGTACAAAACAAAATGAAAGTTCACATTTTAGAAAGAAAAGAAAACATAGATAAAGTATACCATTTTTTATACTTTTACGCGCAGACACCTCTTTATCCACACGTGCATTATTCGTCCACATTTATTTAATGTTCGATACAACTCAAGCAAGTGTGGAGAAAATATTCGTTTTCATGTAAAATATTTGTCGTGTATAGCGAGTAACGAACATTGTTACGAATAGAAATGGTAGAATACCATACATCAAAGAAAACTAATAATCGGTTGAGAGCAGTTCGTCCACGAATACCAAATATAGAGTATGTGTAGACATCAGGAGCGGTGGAATTGTGGGGAACTCTGCCTTCCTGGAAATAATTTGCCCCTCCCTGGAATAAATTCCCCCCTAGATATATTTCAAATCCTCTGATATTATCAAATATAAAGCTGAAAGATGGCCTTAAATCAAACTCCAAATGACTTCTGGATGCAATCTATTGTCAAAAATTTGCCGGAGAAGACCGCTTCAAATAACTATTAGACCAGAGGCATCTAACTGACACAAAAAGTCAGGGAAGGAAAGTCCTAAATAGCTTCCTAGGTCATCAAAATTTCAAAAATTTCTAGGGGAGAGGACAACTCTCAAATAGCTTTTAGATGCATGTCATTTTGAAGAATTTTCAGTCGAGGACCACCCCAAATAGCCTAGTTTCTGAAATAATTCAAATTTCAAAATTTTGTCGGTGGAAGACTACTACAAAGATTATCTTCTAGAGGTATCTAACTATCGTAAAAAATTAAAGTGAGGATCACTCTAAATATCGTCGAGTGAGCATCCAAATTTCAAAAATTTCTGGGTGGAACACTTTAAATGGCTTATAAAAGAATCTATTTTTTTTTTAAATCAAGGCGAAGATAACTCATAGCTTCTAGAGTAAACCATTTTTCAAAAAATTGTTGAAGGAGGGCCACTCTAAAAAATTCATTAAAACTATCTAATTTTAAAAAATTGGAGGAGAGGACCACTGTTTAAAACATACATAAGATCAAATATGAACGAGAAACTATTAAATAGCTCTAAACATAAATCTAACATTGTAAGTAACTACAGTATGTTATTTATAATTATGACCCCCATATTAAAATGGTCTGGATCCGCCCCTACCAGCAGCTACGAATTTGGTGAAATCCACAAGTTTGCTCCTATTACTTTTTGTCGTATCTCCATCGGTTATACCTTAGACGTTCCAAATATTTTTTAATTTTCTGACACACTTATGGGACAGCTAGAATCATAAAATTTTGTAGGCATATTGACACATACAATTGCCATAAGCGTGCCAAATTTTATGATTCTAGCTACCCTATAAGTATGGAGAAACTAAAATAATGTGTGAAAAATACAATACAATACCGATAACTTTAAGTTGTTACGTTCAAAACAACGCTGGAATTACATTATCTTACATCCACTTGCAAAGAAAACTCACTGGGGGCAATGCGAGTATATTTATACAACCCGAACGAATAGTAAGACGCGGTGCTAGAAAACATTATTTATTATCCGTACTGAAGCATTATTAAAAACCTTACATATAAGCTAGTATTCATTTCACCCGCTTCGGTGGCCACGTGGTCTAATGTGCTACTCTCACGTTGGACTAGACCACCGAAGACGGGGAGATTGGGGTTCGATCCCGGTCGGGTGCACTGAAGGTGGTTTTTCCGAAATGGTTTTTGACTCTCCCTCCATGCAAATGTGGGAGCACTTCCTCTCAATTAAACCTTCATAATCCCGAACCCATTAGTGTAAATATTACATAAAACCCGGACGGGTGGTAAGACGTGGAGCTAAAAAAAAGTATTAATTTCCCCCCAGAAACATCAAGTAGCTTCAAACTGAGTAAAATTGACTTTCTTCTTGTGGTTTATATTCAGGTATTCAAGTTCCAACAAATAAATTTGTATAATGATTTTTTTTATTGATTTTTTTACGTTTGTAAAATTTTGACCGTGAAAGATGCAATTTTTAGTTCGGTTGTCGTGTATGTAGACTTTTAGTCACTCTGTGAGAACATAACGTTGTCCAGGGTTTACCTATGGAGGTTTTCTAGAAGTCATACCCGCATTGAAATGACGTGATAGTGATTATGAAGGTGATTAGCCAGTGGAGGTATCAAATCTAACTTTAGCTTAATTAATCAGATCATGGTGACCATAGAAACAGTTCACCTTTCAGGAAAAAAACACCTATGGTACTGCCGGGAATTGAACCCAGGACTTCTAGATCAGTAGCCCATTAGTCAGGGGCACTGACCCCTAGATCAAGAGGCTGGTAATTTGTATGAATGTCACGAACAATTTCCCCTACCCTACCCGCATTGGTGGGCACATAATCTAAATGTCACGCTAATCTAGTCTGGTTTGCTGGTGGCAGGTAGGTCGGAGATTTAATCCCAGTCGATTATACTGAGGTTGGTTTTTTACGAGTATTTCTCACCTCTACTTTCACGAAAATGCATGTAAATTTCTTCTAAATTCTACCTTTCTCATTTCTACCCTACTTAAATAATTAATATGCGAATATACTAAGCGGATAATAAGACGTGGGAAAAAAAACCCAGGTTTATGTAAAAGAAAATTAATGCAACTAAAAAAAAATGTGGCTAAAAAAAAAGCTTGTTTTAAAACCTGCTTCGGTGGTCGCATGGTCAAAGGCATCATTCTCGCAATATCTAGACTTCCGATGATAGAGAGACCTGGGTTAGAATCTCAGTCAGGTGTAATGAGTATTTTTAATGGTTTTCCACAATCCCTCCAAAAAATGCAGGTACACTTTCTCTAAAATTCAACCTTCCTTAACCCTAACTCATTAGCGTAATCAAGACATCTGCGTTTAACCTGAACAGTTAGAAACCGTGATGCTAAAATATGTTTTAAAATTTATTTTCAATTTATCTTCTTTTAAAACTCAACGCATGATAATAAACTAGATACATCACGATTCCTGTTTTTATTTTAGATTTCGATTAATAAATTTTAATCTTGAATTTTCATTATTTGATTTAGATTAATTATTTACAATTTTAATCTTTTTCCATACATTTAAGTTTGTTTTAAAAATATGTTGTTTAATTGTATGCCGTTTTGTGATGTTTAAAATAAAACTAAATGTTATAATGGTAAAATAAATACCCAAACAAAAGGGAGGACCATCTTTGATCTGCACCAAATCACTAGAACACAAAGGTTATGTATAATGAATATATTCAATGCTAGCAATGAAAGGAGACAAAAATAAATGGTACGACACAATCGCACAAACTTTCTCATATTGTGTATTATAGCTTGTAAAAAAAAAATTCAAAGTCTTCATAAAAACAAACACATCATCTTGTTAATCCAAATAAACACTCTAAATATTGATTATTAATTATAAATCAAATTGTTGAAATAGTTTTAACAAATTTGAAAAGTTTAATATAAAGTTATTTGTAATCTACCATGATCTTGCTTATCATGAAAGACTATTTCCTAATATTCATTGTTATATCAATCTTCAAGGCCAATTTTGAAAAATTTCAAATTTTCTATAATTTTTCGTAAGTAAACTTCTCTTCAATTAATTTATTTTAGAAACATATGCATACATTATTATTGATATAAAATAGTCCCCCGATACAAATTTTGGACAAAATCGTTAGATGGAATAAGTAGTAAAGTTATTATATTTGATAATTATGGTTATAGCCACATCTAAGCATAATATTCTCTGCCTTAAAATATGAGTGAAGAATGACCCTAAATACGGAACTATTCCTAGATAGATGAGTGATTGGAGCATTGGCGTGCTAAGCCAAAGATCGCGGGTTCTACTCCCGCATCCAGGTGTCATTTTTCAATTTAAAGAGTATTGTTAGTACTAATCAAAAATCAAGTTTTATAAATTTCAAATTTTCGTAACTCACTCATTGATAAACATTAGTAATATTTCATGATGGAGGCTGGTGTAGCATTCATAATTAGGAAATTGATAGCGGCAAAATTGCATAGAAGTGAACGATGATTAACTGATAATTGAAAGATAAATTATGAGAACATCCCAATTAACTTATTTCACCGTTTAATTTAATGAAAATCTTTCGTATACTGTGATCTGAGAGTTTATAAGAAACTAAGTATCGAAAATCCTATTATTAAGATCGATTCTCGATTTTTTCGAAACCATTTGAAATAGAGAGTATCGAGGTAACGAGTTTGACGTCACTTAAAAAAAACACAATAGTAAAATATTGCAGAACACTTAACCTAGACCCATAGCAATGACCTAAATGATAGTTATCAAATAAATTCTTCCTAGCACCAACTGGGATAAGTTCTTTCCAGCACCAAGTAGGGTAATATACGAGTAATTTTTAGTTGTTAGTACTCAATATTCATATATAGGTTTAACACCAGTGGTATCCATCAGCTTTAATAGCTCAAAATAGCGGATACTTTGTGAAGAGGGTAGTTATAGGAAGTATTAAATATTTCGACTGACAGAGGTTTGCCTCGCGGATAATGTAAACTTTATAACTACTTCGGTCACCACATGGTCTTGCAATAGACTGCCCTGCCGATGATGGTGAGATAAGGGTTCAAATCCCTGTCGGGTGTACCAAGAGTGACTTTTCCTAAGTGGTCTCTCACTTTCTCTCAACGCAAATACGAGTACACTTGCTATAAATTCAACCTTTCTAGTCCCTAAAATATTAGCGTAATTAGTACATAATACGTATAAACCGAACGGGTAGTGAAACGTGGTGCTAAAACCAAAAAGAAACAAAAAAGTAAAGTACCCAATCGAAACTTTTCCAGCATCCCTACGTGGGGCACTGACCAACCTAAGGTGTATTTTCGATTAGTAAATAAGAGACTATGTGCATCGTTGCGATATCATTTTCGAAAAGGACCTTAATCATAAGTTACCGTCCATTCAATGAGTTCCGCACACACCCCGACTAAGTATCACGTTAATATTATTATTAGTGACGCCTGCCACGCATAATTTCTAAGGAGGGATATTAATAGAACTCACCTTCCTTCAGTTTTAATCACCTCGTCCTTGCCTTGTGCAATATTAATTTACGCGTAGTGACCGGCGGTGGTATGGACCCCTTTTCCTAACCCCTTTACGATCAACCCCTATCGCATGACGGGATGTTGGGGGGCGTGGGGGATAATGAACGTGTGTGTGTGTGGAGGGAGATGAGAGAGGGTTTGCTATTGTGGTCAGGATAAATCCCCCCCATTAAAGTGACCAGTGGTCAATAAAATTAATAGTTTAGGGTGTGGATATTCTTTGCGGTTATAGAGTAAGTTTCTAGGAAGGGTTAAATTAAAGGTAAAGGCGGACGGGAGGGGGGGAGGGGAGAGGAAAAGAGGCGTGGTTAAAACTTTATACATTATAATGCGGGTAGTTTGTAAAACTGGGGTTTACTGGTTTAAGGTGGGGTGCTAGTGAGCACCAGTTTAATGTATTAATTTTGCAGTTTTTATAGCATAAACATTTTTTGGCAAAAATAGATAAAATATTTCTTCTATAGAAACATAGTTTAGCTTTCTGCACATGCTAATCTCAAGAGTTCTTGAATATCTCTCATGAGCATAGCGGCATTTGCTGACAAACTTTTTAAATGCAGAGAAAAAGTTGTCACTAAATTCCAGGACACCCTTGACAAATATTAAAGAACGGTTTAGATTAGCATGTGCGCAAAACTAAACTCTATGTTTCTATAGAAGAAATATTAGATTTATTTTTGCCAAAAAATGTTTATCCTATAAAAACTTCGAAAATACTGCCCTAAACTCAGGCTCACTAGCACCCCATCTTAAGGGCATCTGCACGTAAGAATTGAATTTTTCGACTTTTCATAGCCCGTCTACACATGTTTTTAACAATATATGTGTAAAATATTGATTAAATAAAATCAAGGGGAATAATGTTTGCTTCTTTTATGCTCGTTTTTTCATCACAATGTATTGTTACTTTAAATTAATTACATTTGTGTGATTAGGAATGAGCAAGGTATAATTTTAGAAGTAATATACCTTCATTTAGTTGGAGGGAGAAAGGAAAACCATTTAGGAAATATCACCCTTTGTACACCCAATAGAGAGTCCTTACGATGTTTTAAATGAGACGGTTTGGTTATAAATTTGACACACTTGAGTGTTTTTTACAAACTTTATAAACCATTTTTATCTATTTATATATTTAGTTATGTATTTATTTATACAGGTTTATGAATATATTTATATATATATTATATATAACCTAATTATATATGTAAAATATTTATAATTGTATACATACATATTAAATTAAGACATATAAAATATATATGTGAAAACAATAGTAATCATAATCTGCCTCGGGGGCGTAGTTGGCTAACGCGCTAATTTCGTGATGAGCCAGACTGCCGAGGACGGGTAGATTGAGGTTCGAATCTCGGTCAGGTGAGTTGAGGGCGGCTTTCCCTCAATGGTTTTCCACCCTCCCTCCAAGCAAGTGCGGGTTCACTTCCTCTAAATTCAACCTTCCCAATCCCTAACCCATTAGCGTAATTAGTAATTAAGCGTATAACCCGAATGGGTAGTAAGACGCGGTGCTAAATAAAAAATAAATAGTAACTATAAATATATTGTGTTTATAAAAAAAGTTTAATTTAGGTTTATTATTTAAGGCTAACTGTTATCATAATATAACCTAAAATGAATTATTTTTTAATGTATTGGTATGGTATTTAAATTTGTAGCGCGTGAAAATAAAAATAATAATATTAATAATTTTATCTTACTTGTGGGAAAGGTAGATAGATGAGTTCTAGTGGTGTTCCTTAGGGAAGAATCGGGATGTATATGTGAGGAAAAAGAGGGAATGAGAGCTTAGGATCCCACCTCCTCACCCTTTATAAGTTCGAACAGCTACCATTTCTCAACCCTTATCTGCCCTTTCCCCCCTCCCAACAAGAGCAGACAACTTTGCTCAGCCACTTTTCTTTCGACCTCTGCACAATGCTTCTTTCACCTCATTCTCACTGAGAAAGGGGAAAAAGGAAGCATCACTTAGTGGATTTCTCGATATATGTTTACTCGGAATGTTTAATACACGGATTATTCACGGAATAATCTGAGAGTATGATTAAGTAGGCTATTTTAGAAGTAGTACACCTGTATTAGCGTGGAGGGTGGAGTGGGAAAATTACAGTGAATGATCGCCCTTGAAAAACCACCCTTAAGTGCCCCCAGTAAGGATTCAAAAACCAAGCTTTCCGGCAATGGCTTTTTTTTATTTTATTTTTTTACTAAATCAAGCTTTTCAAACTACACGCAAAATGTTCAACTCTTAATACGTATGGACTCGATTAAAACCGGAGCATTTAGGACTATTTTTCAATACTATGGACACTATTCTTTCGTTGGGCAAACGCTGATACAAGTAATTAATAATTATTTTCATAAAATATTATTGTCTTACTATAAGCGTTTCACGTGAGTGTTATTTATTATTATTATTATTATTATTATTATTATTATTATTATTATTATTATTATTATTATTAAAAACCAGAACCATGGTGTAGTGGTCAGAGAATCTGGCTACGAGCTTCGGGGTCCCGGGTTCTATTTCCGGCTGGTAGCTTGGGTATTTTCCCTTAAGACGATTGGCTCTTTTCATTTGGCGTGGAAATGCAGAGCCATGGGAGCAAACGGTTGTCTTCAAGAATTTTTATTGTTTTGCAATTTTCTTTTCGGGAACGGTTTGTTCAAGAATAGAAGCATGTTGATTAAGTTATACTGTTTATATACACACCTCCCCTGTAATTTTAACAGTGATCTAATATCGATAAAATTGACCTTTTTTCCATTTTTCTATAGAAAACTGCCGGAATTGTAACAATAACTAAGAAAATGTAGCAATTAATAAACATCGATACATTATCTTAGAAGGGGTGTTGTAAATATGAACATAATAATTTCACTCGTTCTCGAGAAAACTGATATTTCCAAACGTATGATTTTTCCGCAAGACCTGTCCAGTAGCTAGCTCCATCTACGGTTTCCGTGATCCATCTGTTCTTGTTGGCGTGGAGAGATACTTTGGTCGGTTGTGAAGCCACGCCACGCCTTTCACCCTCCCGTCCACCATCTAGACTTGCACTCGACAGGGCCAAGGGCCTTAAGGGGAATGATCCAAGTGGTCACCATGGTTTGGTTAGTTAGGCTTAAGTTAGGTTAAGACTCACACCGGCTCCACAACTTGATAATAACTATCATCACATCATCTCATTGCGGCTACGGCGTGTAGACAACCTCCTATGGTGTACCTTGTGCAGCGTTCTGTGCCACCAGAGCGGCTGATAGTCTACACATAAGGCGACCAAACCTGGATATCATTTCCTTCTCGGTCATATAACCATGCCATACGATAAAAAAAAAAGGCACGCTAAGTCAAAGGTACAGAGTTCGATATCCGTGTCCATGTGCCATCTTTCGAATCTATGGAAAACCTAAGAAACTTGGTTCCTTCAAGAATGCACGACTATACCTTGATTAATTAGGGTCACAATCCAGCCTTGGTGGTCACGCAGTCTAAAGCGTCAGGCTCACGATAGTATTATCTGTGACGGGGAGGATGGGGGATACATATTGGTCACGCGCACTGAGGTAAAGCGGTGGGTGTTCTACTTGGGAAGTATCGCTTTTTTTTTTTACATCCTCTCTCCATTCAAAATGCGTGTGAATTTCCTTTAGGTCACCCTCCAAATTCTTACCCCTTTAGAGCAAGTCGTGAATAATCTTGGTGTTGAACGTACTACTAGTAAAAAATAAAATTAAATCGCATGATATTAAGTGAGTGTTAGATGGTCTAAAAGAGTAACACGCAAATAACTTTTAAAGAAATAAAGTTGGGTCAACATTTGCCTGTAACAACTAACAAGGTTGGCGGTTCCTCGAACTGTCACGTGAAAATTCCACACGCAAGTCACGGATACCATGTCCGTACTTTAAGGAACCATTAAAAAAATATACCATAATCAAGGTAGAGAAGGCTACATTGACAAAAGGTTCACGTGATTTAGCTTTCATGTGTAAAAATCAACATCAATTGTCAAATGTGAGGACTACAGAAGACTTTAAATAGCTATAAATACATAGGAATGTATATATATTCCTATGTATTTATATATATCTAAAAACCAATTTTCATAGGCAAGCCCTCTTTATCTGATAGTTAGAAAAGTTACCGGATATATTTTCACGTATTCATACGTCAAGCCCTGTTATCCGCAGCCGTTAAGATTGATATATATTTTAAATACCTCAAATAAAATAGTAGAATGTTAAAGATTTCTGTCGCAAATCTATGTTAATATTTTCTTAAAGGCCCTTCTTATTAAAATATCAATGTATTATATTTTTAAATGTAAAAAAAATCTCCTTAAACCATCAAATACACTATATAATAGTTTGTAAATATCTTTGTAATACATGAATTAAATGAATCAATATTTCAAACCTAGTTTTTTTACCATGATATCAAAGATTTTTCAAATTTACTATCATCCCCAAATTAATTTAAATATTAAACATTTCACCATCTAATTATAAAGTCATGACTCATGAGTACTGCAAGATAAAATTCTCCTCAAAGGTAAAAATGGATAATTAAGAAGATAAACAAACACATTTGAAAATTATTATTTTACACCGCATATTATACTACTCATCTTGGTATACGCATGTAATTACAAAGCTATTTATTTAAAAAGAAAACTTTGGTACACCCATTCATGATTCAAACCTCAACCTTGTCATCACCATCAAACCAGATTGTATGAGCTATACATTTTGTCCACGCAATTATTATAAAGCTAATATAAAAGTAAAAATAAGCACACCATTATTTGAATATCAATATTAAAAACAAACTACAGTTAATATAATATCTTTTTAGAATCGTTGGAGTGACTAGATTAATGACTGCTAGATGTCAGAGTGTTTCTGGAAAAATAACATAATTATTAGGACGCATTTCTGGTTGATACACTTCAGCTTGCAATGTTACTCAAATTTAAACATTCATATCAATAGATGTACAGGGTGGTCCACGGAAAAGTAGTCCGCCTTCTATATCCAGCAGGCACCTCACTCTGAATTGGAAGAGGTCAATCCCCTTCCACCCATATTGTGACGTGAAGAATGAGCAAGTGAACTGCTTATCTAAAGCACAATACGGGGTGGAAGAGGATTGACCTGTTCCAATTCAGAGTGAGGCGCTTGATGGATAAAGGAGGCGGGATACTTTTCCGTGGGCCACCCTGTATTTTATTGAAATTACTCATACTTAATTCTAAAAGAATCTCTGTACTTGGTCAATGGTTGGTGGAGAACATCTTTTTGTAACTGTGGTGTCAAGACCACACGTGAATTATATCGCGATAAAAATATCCAGAGTAGACCTATTTATTATTATTATTATTATTATTATTATTAGTAGTAGTAGTAGTAGTAGTAGTAGTAGTAGTAGTAGTATTAGTAGTAGTAGTAGTAGTAGTATTTTCAATCACCTCAAAGTGCAGAGCCAAGTTAGTTTCCATAACGTGAGTAAGGGGCAGGGTTGAAACTTTACAAACCCTTCGTTAAGGTGGGAATATTAGGGACGTGAGAAAAAGTCAGTGTTTTTCGCAATTTTTATTGCAAAACTTTTTTTGGACAAATAAAATAAAATATTGCTTTTGTAGAAACATAAAGTTTAATTTTCTTCACATGGTGATGTCAGCAGTTGTTGAATATATGTCGTGAACATAGCAGCATTAGATGACAAACTTTTCAAATGAAGAGAAAAAGTTGTCATTAAACTCCAGGACACTCTCGACAGATATTAAAGAACTGTTTTTTTAGCACCACGTCTACTTCTATGTAATAATTACACTAATGAGTTGGGGATTAGGAAGTCTTAATTTAGAATAAATGCACCCACATTTGCGTGGAGGGAGAGTGGAAAACCATTCTCAGTGCACCCGACCGGGATCGAACCCAGATCTCACCATCTTCGACAGTCTCATCCAACACGAGAGTAGCGCCTCTAAGACCACGTGGCCACCGAAGCTGGTCAAGAACTTTTGAGGTCACCATGTGAAGAAAATTAAACTTTATGTTTTTACTGGAGAAATATTTGAATTTTTTTTAGACCAAAAATATAAAAGTGGTGTAGTGAAACATCTTAGTTCCTTTCATCATTGCTCATGACCACAATTCCCCGACTCCCCTCTCTTCCCCTCTGCCACTCTAAAGATACCGCAAGGAATCGAGCTCATTCATAAGAAATATCTCATTCGTTTAATCCAAATCGAAAGTAATTTATTCCTTTTAACAGAGTGATTTATTGGAAAGTGGGGCCCCGCCACTGTTCATTTTATTCTTGACAGTATATTAAAGAGGTGCAGTTAAATC
>CABFWB010006109.1:6175-36719 GCA_902151455.1 Timema bartmani
AAAAAAATAATATTTTAAGTGGGGACGTAGAGACATTGTACGTCTTTAACAAATACGCAATGCTTCTTATACAAAAGAAATAATAGTTCTACTTCGCTGAATTTGTACTATGAATGTTTACTTACAATTCCTTCCCTTACAAAAGAAGTATTAGTTTTACTTCGCAGAATTTGCGCTTTTGAATGTTTACTTATAATTTTTATTTTAAACATTTCTTACCATAACTAAAGTTGGATAGAATATTAAATATATTATTAATATTCACAAAAGTTTTAATTACACTCACATATTGTTTCGCGTATCTATATCTTACTTGGCCTATAATGTGGACAATCAAGCGCCATTCCTACACTACTTGGACCGTGATTTGACTTGCTGCGCATTGTTAACCTTTATCAACAATGCAAGCCAAAGATCCTGGCTGTTGGTATACAACCTTTCCTGATTGTTAGTGTATAACTCTTTCTCGTCTCTTATTTTGTGGGGTTAAGTAAAAATAATTTTTTTTAATATTGTTTACTTGTTACTTTCGAGCTCTTCTATACCTAAGGCCCTTAGTAACCAATAGGACAATTAAACTTTCACAATTAGTGTAGCTGAAATCTGGTTTATATATTAGTCTTATTATGATAGGGTTTTAATTCTGTGACATTAAAAACACCTTTAACCTTACGAGTCTCATGGTCTTGGATTAAGTATACATTTTGACCTATTTGTTGTTTTATTTGATATGGTCCTTCATATAGTAAAAATAACTTTCTTCCTTCCTTATCCAAGCTGATGAGTTGATGGTTTTTTACAAGAACTAAATGACTATTTACGTATTCAACAGGTTTAAGGATCTTTTTATCATGGTACTCGGTTCGTTTTTCTGCTGTTTCTTTTAATCTTTTTACCGCCGAATGTAATTTAGTTTTGTGGTCCGTATCTAACCTTTGTGGAAAATCAAAAAGTTTCTCTAGATTTCTAATTGGTCTAATTCCCATCATTAATTCTTGAGGTGTATATCCTGTACTTTCGTGAGTTGTCGAATTTAGACAAATTTCTATTTTTTTTCTACATAATTTGCCCATGAAGCATGATGACTATGACAAAATAACCTTGAAAACCTACCAATTTCTCTGTTGACTCTTTCTACACTATTGCTCTGGGGATGATACACTGAAGTATACTTAACAGTAATATTGTTTTCTGCTAGAGTTGACCTCCATTTTATGCTCGTGAACTGGGTTGTATGATCTGAAACTATGGTTTGTGGGATTGGCAGTTGCTCTCATTGTATATAGTTTGACATATTTAGTAGAAATATCTAAGACAGCAATAATGTATTGTACACCTCTAATATTAGAAGGTAATGGTCCATATAGGTCGACAAAGACTAATTGTAGCTGTTGGTCAGCTAATACATTTTTCATTAAGCCTCATACTTTACATTAGGGGTTTTATTTGACATATATCACATTGTTGTAATAATTTTGCTATAGTTTTGTTCATTTTGGGAAAATTACATGATTCTTTTAAAATATTATAACATTTCTTTACTCCCACATGATCATACTGTTCATGGCAGCTTTCTATTACAGGTATAGCTAATTCTGTGGGGATACAAATAGTCCTAAATTTATCTATGGAGGTTTTCTTAGTAAGTAACTCATTATAAATTTGATAATTATTAACAATTTCTAATCTAGGTTCTGACTCTTCTTGTTCTGCAAATACTTTCTTAAGTTTTGGACCCTTTTGTTAACATCCAGATAATTATTTTTTTATTTTCTTTTGTGTACTAAAACTCTAAATTCCCTGTCAACAGTACCTTCCACTACGCTTTCAGGTGGATACCATGACAAAGTATCTGCTATTATGTTGTCCTTTCCTGCTATGTACATTATTATTAAATTATATTCTTGTAATAGTAAGATCCAACTAGTTAATTGACTGTAAAGTAATTTACATTTGGTAATAAAAAATAAGGCTTTATGATCCGTGTATAGAGTAGTTGGTTTTCCATAGATATAAATTCTAAATTGTTGACATCCTTATACTCTAGATAATAGTTATTTCTTCATGATAATATAATTAACTTCAGGACCATGAAGTACTCTGCTAGAATATGCTGTGGGTATACGATCTCCCTCATTATCAAATTGAAACAGCTCAGCACCTATCGCTAATCCAGATGCGTTATAACAGGTGTTCATGGGTTGTCCTAGGTCAGGATGTCTTAAGGTTTACAGTACTTACAAATTGCTGTTTAATATTTTCCATCGCTGCATCCTCTGCACTTCCCAGTTCCATTCGTCATTTTTCTTGGTTAAGTTTAACAGTGGTAACACTAGGTCTGAATGGTGTTTGACAAATTTCCTGTAGTCATTTATGAGACCTAGAAAAGCTTGTAGTTGTACACACTTGTGATATGAGAGTAGTGCGGACTAAACTGACTAGCGGAGATCCTGTCTAATTCACTGAGACGACCTTTGGGTGGCCGTGCGGGACGTATAGCAAACGAATATTTTGAACAACACGACCCTAATAAATAATCATGAAAGAACTTAAGAAATAATTGTGTGTTTCTTGTATAATACTGGCATCTGGTTAGCGTGAAAATACGTCACCGGGTATAGTTGGTTTTTTGAGCCAGATGTTGCACCCGAGGCCTTGAGGTCAAGAGGTTGGGTACACAACAAGTGGTAGCAGTTGTGATGATAGTTAAATACATATCTACTATAATAATAGTTTGCTCATGTTCATAAACGAAATTTATTTAAGGTTGACATATCTTAGGCAACCATTATATCCGTCACATTATACATCTGAGGGAATTCAGGTTTGAGACTTATTGGAAGATATTTTGAATAATTTGTTCTAAATATTATTACTAGATAAATAATTAAAAGACAATTTGAATTAAGAATTTTTTATTGTTAACTATGCCTAAAACATATTAAATTTCATCTTAATATTAACTTTATTATAAGAAGTCTTAATGAATGACTAAACACAAAACTTAATACATTCCTTACATTTTCTAAATAAAAGAAACTTTTGAACTAAACAGTTATGTATATAATTTACATTATATTGTTTATTTCAAAGATTTATTGATACATGATACTAGATTTTAAATGAAAATAATAATATATTCCATATTTATTCAAACTAATGTAAAAATTTCTAATAATATTTGTCTCACAAACACTCTCCATTCATATATACATAAGATAATTGTAACAAAAAAATATGTTAAAGAGTCCATAGTGTTTATTCTTGACACGGTCTAAGGGAAGATTGTGAAAATGGTTATGACCACAAGATTATTTAATTTGAAAAAATAAGGTTGGAAGGACTATGAAATTATTGGAGGTCCTGTTATTTAAGAAATGGAAAAGCTATGACTATGAGTAATATGTATTTTAAGATTGTTGTTTATTTAGAAACCCTTAATACAAATATAGCATGTGCGGGACTTTGCTCACCATGAATAAGTAGATGAGTTTTAAGAGTGCACTTCTTTTTGAAACACTTGCCACAAATATCACATTTGTGAGGCCTGTGGTCACCATGACTTAGGAGATGAGATTTAAGGATGCTATTTAGTTTGAAACACTTGCCACAAATATCACATTTGTGAGGCCTGTGGTCACCATGACTAACGAGATGTAATTTAAGGTTGCTTTTTGATTTGAAACACTTGCCACAAACATCGCATTTTAAAGGACTGTGTTCAAGATGAATAATAAGATGGTTTTTAAGGACGTTATTTAATTTGAAACACTTGCCACAAACATCACATTTGTGAGGTCTGTGTTCACCATGACTAACGAGATGAGATTTAAGGTGTATATTTAGTTTGAAACACTTGCCACAAACTTCACATTTGTGAGGTCTATATTCACCATGACTAATGAGATGAACTTTGAGAGTGCCCTTTTCTTTAAAACATTTGTCACAAAAATCACATTTGTGAGGTCTGTTTTCACCATGAGTAACGAGATGTGTTTTAAGGTTACTATTTTGTTTGAAACATTTGCCACAAACACTACATTCGTGAGGTCTGCGTTTACCATGACTGTTGAGATGAGATTTAAGGTAGCTATTTAGTTTGAAACGCTTACCACAAACATCACATTCGTGAGGTCTGTGTTCACCATGACTGACGAGATGAGATTTAAGGTGGATTTTTTGTTTGAAACACTTACCACAAACGCCACATTTGTGAGGCCTGTGTTCACTATGAGTAGCAAGATGGGATTTGAGGATGCTTTTTAGTTTGAAACACTTACTACAAATATCACATTTGTAAGGTTTTTGTTCACTTTGAGTAACCAAGTGATATTTAATGTTGAAATTTTTAGTATATGACTTGCTATTATCATGACACTTGTATTTTTCTCTATGTTTTTGATACAGATCGGGTTCATTGTTTAAAAAAGTGGTGTCCATTATTTGGTCATCCATAACGTTGAATTCAACATGTTTATGGATCTCATTGGTGATGTTTTGTCTAAGCCCTATTTTGTTATTTTCACTAACATCAATAGAACTTTTATCAAAACACAGTTCTTCTTTAACACCAAGCTCTTCACACACACCACTGGTTGGTGACTTGGAAGTTGTCTCAGGTTTTATGATATAATGAAGTACGGGTTCTATGGTACTTTCCAGTTTGAGTTGAGTTGAATCGTAATCTGGTTCATTCTGTAAATAATATAAATAGGCTCACTAAAGTATATTTTAATAAGTGAATCATAAATAAAACATGTTAAAATCTCAATTTGAAGTTTGTTTGTGAATGGAAAATAATTTGTAGAAATTACACAGTGATTGAGATTGTTCAACTAATATTTTATTGAGATGTATAAAAATTGTATAATTTTATTGAAAAAGTAAAAATTTTTTTAACTAAACAGTCAATTGTTTTGTAAATAAGCCTACATATTTAGCATAGTTGAAATGTCTTGAAAAAAATCATTTTCTAGATTTTTCCTCTTTTTGCCTATTCTAAATTAATCTTTTTTTTTCTATTATATTAGAGTTAGTTTTATTCAATTTATGATATTGCAGGCAGAAGCTAAAGCATTTTTTTTTTATTCATGGTTCAGCCACAGTCATCTGTTTATTGAAACCACCCACCCAGCACCCACTCTCTCAACCAAACAATGCTCTCCCACTCCAACATGTTGCACAATGTGAATTGACACACGCAGTTAGAAATGTTCAGTTGCCAACTTATTTCCTCAGTTAGTTAACTTTCCTAGCAGGCATGAGAGTAGCTTCTAGGTAAAAAAAAACTGCCGTGCAAAAACATTAATACCAAAGTTACAAAAATAAATGACAGCCATATTAGGGAAACAATGAAAATTGATTTTTACTCATATTCTTTATGTTATAAACAACAACTCTTTCAATACTCTCTTTCAATAAGTATTATATTTTGATTTAATTTCACTGTTATTTGTTGATTTTGTCTGATATTATTTGTAGGAATTGTAGTTTGGTCCTATTACTAGGTTATATGGTTTATATAATTAGGTGTACTTTTTGGATAAAATTGTAATTTCAATTAAAGGCCCTTAAGAGTTAAATGTTTTTTATCTCAATCTTTTGAATCTCAAATCTCTAGATTAGTATTATATGTAATTCGAGAGGTTCCTAAGATCGAGGATTTAAGTGTCCCATCTATTTGTAAATTACATTATATTATTTAATTTATCATCTATTAACAAAAGATGACCAGTGACTTCTAGCTCAATGGTTTATACATATCATTAACAGGTAATAGAAATATACGGTTAATAAAATTATTTTCCTTGAATCCATATTAATGTACTTTTACATGTAATCATTATAAACTACCATCCATACAGAAGGGACTAAGTAGTTATACAACACAAATATATATTAAACAAATTAAATTATAAAAGACTAATATAAAATTAGAAACGCCATTTAACAAAATATAACAATTTTTTTTTTATAGGGGTAAGCCTGTTGACCTGGAAGATTCAATGTTGCACTAATAGAGCTCTTGTACTTAACAAATTTATAGACCTAATATGGTCAAACAAATTGTTAGTACACTTTGACATTTGGCAGTTCGTGGCTGTCACTGTGACATGTGATTAATATGTTTCTTGATGAGACACTGAAAATGAACTTTGAGGGGGCATAACAAGGTTAATCTTTACTCATAAAAATATTAAAATTATCGTTAAGATAACATATTAAACACGGCTTTAACATAAAAATTGTATCACAGCTTCCTCCAGAGAGTCGGTCCCATGTCAATTTTGTAATTTAAAAGAACCCTTGAAGGTATGTAAATACCTTTCCCGGGAAAATAATCATGTGACTGTGCCAAACAATGAGAAAATTGGAAACGTCCAATTAAACCCTACAAAAGGCAATTTTCTAGAGATATGCACAAGGATACGTCAAATGCAAAGCACGCGATATTCCAGCTAAACATACCATACCATACCATCACTTAAAATGGTATTTATCACCATAAAGTGAAAAAAGTTTGACCTCAAAATTGTTTAAAATGAAAAAAATAACGTTTTCGATCATTTTGAACAGATTACTTATCAAAACCAATAAAAATTGTTATTTTTACTTTTTTGTTGATTTTTAACAATGTTGACATAAATTATTCAAAATCGCTTAAAATCACTCAAAATCGCTTAAAATGACATTTATCACCATAAATTGAAAAAATGTTTATTTGACCTCAAAATTGGTCAAAATGAAACAGTTAACGTTTTCGATCATTTTGAACAGATTACTTAACAAAACGACTAAAAATTATTTCTACTTTTTTGTGGATTTTTAACAATTTCGGCATAAATTATTCAAAATCGCTTAAAATTATATTTATTACCATAAAGTGGTAGGCCTATTGTTCACAAAACTAACTACACAACATATTTTGATAAAATGTCCAGAGTACGAGAAATTTGAAAGGTAGGTTAAGTAGTGACAAATAATATATAGTGATAACTGATTAATTCTAACTTCCGTAATTCGAAATCGTCTTTAATTAGAATTTTTCGCCCGCTCCCGTAATATACGTATATATGCATATATATATGTAGATATATATATTTATATATATGATTTTTTTGTTCAAATTGATTAAATGTTTTTATGTCTGGAATAATATACGGATGAAATCAACATTTTGGGTACTATGTTAAGAAAGAAATTGGCGAGAATGCTAAGGATAAAGCGTACTATAGCCGTGCTGTTTTGTGGTGTTAAGGGTCGGAATAATACCTTTTACTAAAAAAATAAGTATCTAGAAGAACTCTTAGACACGAATAATATTCCCAAAAAGCATAAATATATATACCTTATATACCTACCTTTATTTCTTCCTTGATGAAAGGTACACTTGAAGGCCTTAATGTTGACACTGCAATGCTTAAAGAAAATATCTCGGACCTCTCATTATCTTCCTCATTTTCACATTTCATGGTTGAGGTTAAACACTCAAACAATATCAAAAATAAAATCTAATCAAAATCGCTTGACCAATAAAATAACTGTTTAGATCATACAAAATTAACTCATAGTAGTTCAAATATTTATAAATGTGTAAGAATATGATCAATCCTTATAATCAGTTCATTATCTTACTCGTTTTGACTATAATTATTAATATAAGATTTAACTAGTATAAAACAATATTTAAAATAACTGGAACAGTACCTAAAACAAGAATAAAATACCTTATGTAAATCACAGATCAATGACACTAGGGATGGGTTGTGAAATCACAACCTGCTCTGTTGTCACTGCTCCTCTAACGTCACATTCACAACAACCTTATCCTGACAAACGAAAGAAGCTGTTCCTTTTTGTCACTGCTCCACAGATCAAATACACGCTGTACCAGGTCCGGAGTAAACTTGTTCCTCGTCTCTTTGTCACAGGCAGCTCTGGAACAGGTCCAAAGTAACCTTGCTGCTCGTCTCTGTCACAGATAACGCTGTAACAGGTCCGGAGCAACCTTGTTCTATCATGCTCCGGAGATATTTTGGAGCAATCATACAGTAGAAAGGAAGTGGATGCTTTGTGTTCTTGTCACGCCGCTGAGATCAGGTCCAGCGCAACCTTACTTATCTATTATAGGCCGAGTTTAGAGTTGATTTGGGGAGTCACAAATGAGTTTTGAAGGGGAAAGCTTTTGTAGTACAAATATTATTTCCACAATACAAGCACAGTATGTGATGTATTCTCACAATAAATTGATACGTTGTTGATTAACATTGAAGCGACCAGCTTGGTGGTAAAATTATTTAAGACAAGGGTCAGCAATCTACTGACTGACTGATTTTATCAAGCCCACAAAATATTTAGCAAACAAACAATTTGTTCAAAAAATGGGCTTAATAGTTAATTACTAATTGGGAAATGTAAAATTGAACGTTTTTTTGCTCTATTTTTTTTCAAACTAGCCAAACTTTTTTTAAAACCCATAAAGCCCGTGATATCAAAAAGGTTGCCCGCCTCTGGTCTTTGGCTTCACACTCGCACTAGAATGGACTGCCGATGACATGGAGAGTGAGGTTCGATTCCGGTTGGGTGCACCGAGTGTGATTTTTCCTAAACGTTTTCAACTCTCATTCCAAAAAAATGTGGCTGCACTTCCTCTAGAAACAACCATCTTCATCCCCATCTTCATCCCTAACACAATGGTGTAGCTGGCATAAATGCGTATAAGCCGAACGGGCAGTAGACGTAGTGCTAAAAAAAACTAGGCTGGAAGTAGGTACGAATATAGTAACTGTGACAAAAAGGAGCAGGTAAAAGGAACAGGTCCAGTGGTATATCAGTAACATATGTTTGTTCTCCTGATCCACTAAAATAGCAGTTTTTCCCATCCATAAATAACACACACTTTATTTAAGATGGTGTTGATCTTTATTTTACTTTTTTAGCTGTTTGTCTGTGTTCGTGACAGTGATCTTTATACTCGTACTGTATTAGATGGACAATTAGATGGACCACCGTGTCTTGCTACCCATTCGGGTTATACACTTAAGTACTAATTATGATAATTGATTAGGAATTGGAAGGTTGAATTGAGAGGAAGTGAACCAGCATTTGCGTGGAGGAAGATTAGAAAACCATTTATGAAAAAAAAAGTTCACCGGTCTATTTTTGAAATATGTAAGTTTGTAAATTGATCCTCCACCTGCTACTTATGTAGATTACAAAGCTACTAACAGTCAGTAATGACTAAACAAATGCTTTTATATTTGACTTAAGAAATTGTTTAATTGTATAAACAACACAAAGAAATAACATGGAAGCAACCAAAGGGAATTTTTGGTCATCAAATATTCTTTCACCATTTTGAGTTCCAGGGGCTACCTGCTTGCAAAACCTCAACTTTATGGGTCTAATGGGAAGGTTTTACATTTAATGCCATCATATAATATATATTCACAAATTATGTATTTAGGATACTTTCACACTAAGTTACTGGAACTTTTTATTTAAAGTTTTTTTATTTTTTATTTAGCACTGCGCCCTACAACCCGTTCGGTTTATACGAATAAGTACTAATTAAAGTAATGGGTTAGGAATTGGGAAGACTGAATGTAGATAAAGTGAGCCCACATTTGCTTGTAAGGAGAGTGGAAAACCACCCCCGAGCTCAGCCGAGCGAGATTCAAACCTTGATCTCCCCGTCCTCGGCAGTCTAGCTCAATACAAATCAAGCGCGTTAGCTAACTACGCCACCGAGATGGCTTAAAATTTAATAAAAACAATCATTTAGAATTTAATGGGTAGCTTTATAAAGTAGTGGTGGCAGTCCAAATGGCACCGGCCCACCGGGATATCTCTTGGTGTCCCGACGGCCAAACCCACCCCTGCTTAGAAATAAATTTAATCAGCTATTTTTAGTGTTATTGGTATTAAGGGTGGCCCTAGGTCTCCCCTTCCTGTAATAAAATAAAAAATAAAATAAAAAACTTTGTATCCATTTTCTCTATTAGTTGGCACTATTAGGCTAATAAAAATTTAAAATGAATAACTCCCTCAGGTATCTAATTTTTAAAAAATTGTCAAGCGAACACCACTCCAAATAGTTTCAAGGGGCACTTAATTTAAAAAAATGTTGGCAACTGAAGATTACTCCAAACATATTCTAGAGGTATTTAAATTTCAAAGATTTGCCAAGTGAAGAGCACTCCAAATAGCTTATAAACACCAGATTTGTTTTTAATTTGAAAGAGAGGACTACTCCAAATAGCTTCTAGAGGTTTGTAATTTTCAAACATTTGCCTGACAAAGACCATTCCTAATAGTTTCTAGAAAAGACTAACTAAAAAACAGCGAGGATCACTCCAAATAGCTTCTAGGTGGATCCAAATCTTAACACTATAACATTTTACTGGAGAGGGTCCTCAGACTCCCCTTTAGGCTGGAGGGGAAACCATTTTTTTTTAATATTTGGCTAACTACCCCCTCAAAGCCTCCTTTCCACAGAAAATTTATTCTGGCTACTACCCAATTCCATTTCCCCCAACCCCCAAAGTAAATCTCCGGATGCACCATTGCTTAAATATAATATTTCTTGTATTTATATAATACAAGAAATATTACATTTGAACAGGTTACACTTATATTAGTTCACATATTATACAAAAATTAAAGTTTATAATAAGCTTGATTATTAATTATAATGAGGGAGACACCAACCCTAGTGACGCCACTGCATCACCCTACAAAGAATACTTAAGTTGTTTAGGCCAATGATTTACATTTATGTATATTAGGCAACTACTGTATTTTATCAGTCGTAAGATTTTTTTATATATATAAAACACTTAACATAGACAAGTGATTTGCCTACCTACATCCAGTGTAGCGCTTAACACACAAACACATATTATTATAGTAAATATGCCGTTTACTTAAATTATATTCTACCAAATTTAAATATTTTACTAGTCGAATTATAAATTTCAAAATTTCAAGTCATAATTCCAGTACCGGTATATTAATCTAAGTTCAAATCAATATTATCGGTTCAACTTAACTCCTATACGAACAACAACTGCTTTTTCATAAGATTCGCCATTTCGTAACACATGGCAAACTTGATTTTATTTAATAAATTCATTCTCGCAGTTTAGATCTTGAATATATTTTATTTCTACTGTACCCTCCCTTGAGGGGAGGGGGGTGTTAGTTATAATTAAAAGAACAAGTACATGGCAAGCAACAATATATATTTAATAGTCAAAAGGTTACATATCAATAAACATACCCAGAAGTGGGTGTCGTGGTGTATTCTCAGGTTATACAATAAAATACAATTACTAAATCAAGTAGTTGATAAGTTAAGTTTCAACTAACTATATATCTGGCTGGACACAATCAGCCTTGTTAAGTCAATACATTCTATTATAGTTCTATGAGGTAAAGTCAGAAACAATATAGTACACCAAATCAGGTGGTTAACATAGAATAGAAAAAGGCTACAACAATGGGACCAAGGCCGAAAGCACTGCTTCAATAGGTTCTAAACTGGATGCTATAGTTCAACTACGTTAGCTTAACATTCATAATAATGAAGGGTAGTACGTAGATAGTCACAAAAGAACTATTCTCCATCCTAGTAATCCAAGTGTGAACACATATAGCTCTAGATGACCCACATAGCTGGGAACTAGACGACTAACCTCATAAAGTTACTAGCCCCTATGAGCTTGTTTACATACAGCGTGAACGTCAAGATCACTAGCAGGCGTTGCAAACAACATCCCATACATGGGGATTAATATGTCCTAATTAGGACAGCACAGACATAATCTTAACAGCCCGGAAATGCCCTCTTCATCAAAACTTGAAAGAAATGTATACAATAAACCGCTGACGCGCCTTTTCGAAGCATCTTAAAGAATCAGTAAGTTTAAGTGGTAATAAGTATAGACAAGTGAAAGTGCCTTGAGAGACCAAGCAAGAACATATCAGGCAAGCAGGTAGAAAATAGTGAATGATAATAAACAATAAGAACAAGAGGCAATAAACTGGGGCAGAAGGCCTAATTAGGCCATAAACTCCTAATCGCTAACTCCCAATATCCTGGCGCTGACGTTCCCCCAGTAAAAGGGAGACTGAAAGTCCCATTTTAGCATTAATACCACTTTAGGGAGGTCAGGCCCAGAATACAGCAAGACAAGCAAAGTCGTTGAGCGTCAATTAATTAAATGCCAGGTCCTTAAAGGGGTATCCAATTTTAGTTAACAGTGCTTACACGATACAGTCAATAGTTTATTCTAAAATCACTAGCCAACTCATGGAGAGGTACGAAGTGAAACAAATCTTACGAGACATTCATGGTATGCTCCATCCATAACAAACAAGACTTGTTCAGAGGGAACCAAATGCCCTGCAGCCTAACTATAGGCATACCTAAAACATAAAATACTATTAGAAATCGATTACAATTTAAATAATATATATATGCCGTTGAGTCGTTAAGCGACGGATTACTAAATAGCCAAAACAAAGTCAACTCCTTGGCTAATTTTCAGAATATGATATCTAGATGGTGAATTCCTCTCTAAAATGCACAAATAATAGCTTCGGCTCTTTGATTCTTAACGTCTCGTTTACTTTGGTTTGTCCTATCCCACAAAAAAATCAGATAATACCACAGACAACGAGCGTTATAGTCAAAGTCTGGTTTGCATTGGTTTGTTTTGTCCCAAATAGCACCAGACCAAACCACATAACCGGAGTGTTCCAGACAGTCTGGTTTGTATTGGTTAGTTCTGTCCCAAAGAAAACCAGAACAAACCTCAGATCTAGAGCGTTCCAGACAATGTCTGGTTTGCATTGGTTTGTTCTGTCCCAAGGGAAACCAGATATAACCATATACACGGAGCGTTCCAGACCAGGTTTGGATTGCAATGGTTTGGCACATACCATCAAAAAAAGGTCAAACCACAGACCCAAAGTGTTCCAGACAAAATCTGGGTTTCATTGGTTTGGCCCTTCCCAAAGAAAACCATTTTAAACCACAGATCCTGAGTGTTCCAGACAATGTCTGGTTCCCATTGGTATATTCTGTCCCTTGGTGAACCTGAAAAATCCATAGCAGCCCACACATGAGTAATGGTCTGGATTTTTTGTTTTTTCTTGGACCTTAAAGAACCGTACGAAACCAGCTACGGTTTTCCTTGGTTTACTATGGTTTACTCATGTGCTTTTCCACCAGGGATATTGTACAAATAAGAATAAAACCTTTAATGTATTAAAATAATAGTTACCACCCATGTTGGTTGCATTCTGCCAAGACTACAATATATTTAAAATTGGTTATTAGCTTATATAATTCAGAAACAATATTATATTTTGAGTTCGATAGCTAAAATGAAAAAAGGTAGCTTCAAACTTAATTACATTCGTTTGAATTACAAACTTTGTGTAGTAATTTTACATTCAAATTATCAATTAGGTTATAGGCTTGTGTGAAGTATGATATTACTATATTACGATATATTTAAAGTTGGCTCTTAGATTGAAATTTTATAGCGTTTTGCTTTCAGAAGGAATATTATAATTCGTGTTCGATAACTATAATGAAATAAGTTAGTTTATGATCTTCAAACCTTTTACCAACCCATTTATTATATTTAACTAATAATACATTGATATATCTCATATATTCATAAAAATTAGCAAACAATGTCAAAATGCCGCATATCCTTGTATGTGTAGAAGAGAGAAATAGAAGCCCGAAAGTTTGGTTAGTCTTTAGTTCCAATGATTAGATACTGAAGCCCAATAGCGCTAGTTAGTATCTTGGCATAGTAGCACTTTCGCAAATAAAATTTTGTAAAGAAGTTTAAACCCCAATGTTATAATTTTATTGTTTTAAGTACGGTGATACGGAGACCAGATACAATTGTTAATAGCCTGAAAATGAATCCTATTTTAAGAAACACGTCAATTACAATAATTTAATTAAATGGAAAGGTACCGTTTTTTTACTGGGTAGGAGAAGTGGAAACTATTTGAAAATATAAGCCACTGAACGCCCAGTCAAAATCATTTTATCTAGCTGGATTAGTTTGTACGGGCAAGGACTGGTGCTCTCTCTACATTATCACCTAATGCTTATAACTTAAGACTTCTAGACTAATTAGTGACCACCCGCTATTACTACACTCTCTGTTCTTGTATTCCTTTATCAATCGTCATAGCTACCTCCTATTTAATAAATGTTAAATCTTTGTTACATGTTGCCTTTTTATTCTTTTGGGGAAATTTAGGGCTGGGAGCAGCAAGGAATAGTTATTTTTTAACTTGGCATACAACTGAAAATAAAAGATTGTAATATTATCACTATTGTAAAGAGCCTATATGATTGTGTAAACTCACTCCCTGATATACTCCCCTCCAAACCACCACCCCAGAACCCCCACCCCACATACACACAAACACCTACCCAATGTACCGAGCCAAATTTATAAAAATATATATATTTATTGCAAAACCAAAAAAATGTAACAGCTTTAAAGAAATTTGAATTAATTATTGTAGTTGATATGTATTTTACCAAGAAGCTCCTATTTTGGTCACCTAAAAGTAATTCAAACTTATTTACAATATTTGGACAACGTGCGTAACAATATGCAAGGATACTAGCGCTTCTTGGCTTCAATTAGGGAGATGAAAAAGTATTGATTTACTAGTATCGGTATTTTCCTTTCGACCCTAGTATTTTTTTTACTCGATACTTTTTTCGATACTTCTACTGATATTAGTACTCACACTCCGGTATCGAAATAAACAAGTTTTTTGCTATCTTGACTCATAGCCCATGCTGAGATTAAATGTTTATTAGGGTGGTCTGTATAGGAAGAACAAATGACACTATTGCTCAATCCTGACTCATTTTTTGCATGACAAGCAAGAAGCAACTCCAGCATTCAAGGCCGTATGTAAGAACTTGACTAAGTGGATGCTTTGTTGACACTAGCGTGGGTTTGTTTGCGTCATCCTAGGTTAAAAGATGGAGTGATAGTGTGCTCGGGAAAAACTATCGGTCCACTAAGCATTCACTATACGTTCTTGCATCCACACTCAATCTCTTTTAGCTTTTCATAACTCATAGCTGTTCTTTCATCTTTGTTTATCAATACAGCAGCCTGACTGGTTGACAGACGAGTGGAGACTAGTCTACATAACACCCCCTTCCTTTATCAATGATCACAGCCATCACAAACTAAACAAAAGATTTTGTAGGATTACAATAAACTCAGTCTACTCAAGGTTCTCCAAGCAGACTAAGCAGAAACTTTTATGTGCAGATGAGGCATGGTGTCCCTTCTTCTGTTGTTTGTTAATAGTCAATAATCTATCTTGATATAGTACATAAACGATGAATGTAGTTTAAAAAAAATGGCTCCTCCCAAAAGTAGATTATGAAAGTTTTTTAAGAAGTTGAAACTCGCCTTGGTGGCGTAGTTAGCTAACGCGCTAGTTTAGTGTTGAGCTAAACTTCTGATGGGGAGATCGAGGTTCAACTCTCGGTCGGATGAACTAAGTGTGGTTTTTCCTAAATGGTTTTCCACTCTTCCTCTACGCAAATGCGGGTTAACTTCCTCTAATTTCAACCTTCCCAATTTTAAACCCATTAGCGTAATTAGTACTTAAGCGTATAGCCCGAACGGTTAGTAAGACGTGGTACTTTAAAAAAAAAAGTTAAATGGCGAAAAGCATCTTGTAAAATTTGTTTCAAGCTATTAAAAACCATTATAATTTTCAGTGTTTAAATAAAAATGAAAATACAACTATACAAAGGTTGAGATTTATTTGTAACACAACGCCTTACTGCCTGTTCAAGTTATACGCCTATTTTCTAATTATACAATGGGTTAGGGATTAGGAAGGCTTGATTTAGATTAAATGCACCCGCATTTGTGTGGTGGGAGTGTGGAAAGCTATTTAGGGAAGCCACCCTTGGTGCACGCAACCGGGATCGAACCCCGATCTCCCTGTCTCTTGCAGTCTAGTCCAACACAAGATTAGCACGTTAGACCACGCGGACATCGAAGCGGGTAAGTAATTATTAATTTTACAGATTAAAATTTCGATTCTGATACTTACTGCTATCGATACTTTTCTTTCGATACCACATCCATAGCTTCAATATCTGATCACTGGAAATAGAATTTTTACATGCTGTAATGCCCATCATGGAGGCTTAATACCTTTTTTTTATTGTTATTGACATTTCAATTTATTTTCATTTTTAATTAACCAAGTTCAGCTGTTGCGTGATAGAAAAAAATTATCAGTTAAAATTAAAAAGTTATATTTATAAAATGTACTTCAAAATTGTGTTTTTTTTCAACATTGAGTAAAATTCCCTATAGAAAGTACAATTCTTACCAATTTCTTAGAAATTTCACCAATTATGATTCATTGCTGATGCACAAATAGTTGTTCTATTACGATTCATTGGTACACATGTAGAGAATATCAAGGACTAAACATTGGATGCACGCAAGGATAGAACAATAAAGTTGTAGAATGTTTTATTTGCTTCATACCAGTGACTGTCAGTTCATGATGCTACATAATGGCAGATATTTAGCTTTGGAACAATATAGTGTTGGTGATATTTCCCTCCAATTACCTGCTTTAGCCAAGCTTGCATTATGGGGGTGCCGTCTTTAGAGGGCGAACTACCCTTTTGAATTACAGGCTAAGCTCTGGACCAAAATATTTAAATAGCCATAAGTCCAAATTGCTTGCATACAAAAAGTATTGATTATATCAATTAATATTAAAATAAGAAGGGATGTATCACAATCAGCTTAGACCTAATCTAAGATATTAAATCATCCTTATTTGATTAATTGAAACAAAAACTCAGAGGTATCCATTGATAATGATAATATTGAAAAAATAATTCTAATAAGAAAGCCTGATGTTTAAATTAGAATTTTATAAAGGTCGATTATTTAAATTTTAAGTTCTAATAATAGGTATAATTCACTTTGAACCTAAAAACCTAAACAACTTTTAATATATTATGGAACAAATAATAATTAAATAAATAACCCAATCAACCCCCATTAAACAAATTATAATAGTTACTAATTTTAAAAATATAGGCAAAAATCACAGTAGGCTTAGGTAACAATAATCATGTTAATATTGACCCACCTACAATAATTACTATAAATAATAAAATCAACATGCCACGCAACATTTTTAAATTTTCACCACTTATTTAATAAAATGAATGAAATAAAATTCCTTATTTATTAAATAATAATGTGTGAGCTACATAAAGTTATTTTGAGATGTACTAGTAGGTTAATGGTCTGGTGACAGCTGCAACTTAGCATATTAATGTTATTTTCTAATAAAAAAAGCTGTTATTTATATAATAGTAGCAATGTGAACAGATTTTCTTTGGTTGTTCTGATTTAAGCATAATATAAACACTTTATTCTCATTTTTGTTGGATTTATTTTTACTTATAACATAACAACATGGGCACAATTAATAACAATATTATAATGTATTAACTAAAAATATAAGTTCATATTTTATTGAAATGAAAACAAGTATACACTATTCATATTTTTTTTCTCAATCATTATTTACGGTTGAGTTCTAGCCTTATAGCCTTCACTGGATCATGAAAACACCCTAGAACTATCTTTTAGAGCTAACCAATATAAAACTAACAACTAAAGTAGCTTTGCATCCCCCCTACTTCAAAATCCTGCACATACCACCGAAGTTTAGTTAAAACAATGTTTTAGAGATTGCAACTTTGATCAAAGGTGTGCTGACAATAAAACTGTGTGGTAGTAACTTAATTTGGGATCACATAAAGATCTATACTGGAACGTATAAATTTGTGAAATTATTGAACTTAACCCACTATTTAAAAAAATGTTTACATAATCCTGTATTCAGTATTCAATTTGTAGAGTATTTTTAGGTTTGTTTTATCTCAAATTCCACAGCTTCCTTGTTCCCCAACTAACACATATCCAAATAAAACACTGCTGGGTGCAAACACCAAACATGATTGTTTTATCAAAGTCAAGCTTTCTTGCCTTTAGATTTATATAGAGCAATTGGATGATCAAGGCATTTCCTCATGATAGTGCAGTGTTAAATTTAGACAATTGGAATTAAGAAGGTCCATAAACATTGTACAATTTATTCTTCCATAAGTCTAAGTTTGATCTTTGTTAATACCAATAATTTGCTATCCTAGTTATTTTGAATATAAATATATTTAAACCAAGTTCCTACCAAAGATAATAGATTTAAATAATTGTTGATCATTGTCTAAGTGAAGTTGTTATAAGTGGATGTGTCAACACGGTTATTTACATCTGTTATTATACTGGATGTTGTTGGGGCTAAACCATAGTTGGTTGTCAGGTTAAAAGAGTTTACTCTGTCAATTAGGAGAATGGTAGGAGATGATTCCGAGAAAAATGACTTAAAATACTTTTTTTTGTTGTGAAACACTTTCCACAAACATCACATATAAGAGGTGTATGACCACTATGAGTTAAACTATGAGCTTTGAGATTGCTCACAGTAGTGGAACTTTTGCCACACACATTACATTTGTGAAATCTTCGTCCACTATGAGTCAGAATATGGGTATTAAGGTTACCCTTTCTATTGAAACAAATGCCACAAACCTCACATTTGTGAGGTTTATGTACACTATGGGTAGTAATATGATTTTTAATATGGTCCTTGGTTTTGAAACAATCACCACAAATATCACATTTGTAAGGTCTTTGTTCACTATGAGTAAGGAAATGAATTTTAAGTTTGTTCTTAATATTGAATCCTTTGCCACACACTTCACATTTGTGAGGTCTTAGGCCACTATGAGTCCGTATATGGGTTCTAAGATAATCCTTCACAGCGAAACTCTTGCCACAAACATCACATTTGTAAGCGCTTTGTATACTATGGGTATGAAGATACATTTTATGACTGCTTTTTTTAGCAAAAGACTTGCTATAATCATTACATTTGTAATTTTTTCCATTCCTTTGAAAAAGATTAGGAAATATATTTAGTAATGCCGTGTCCATCGATATTTCATCCTTTCTTTGTAATTCCACTTTTTTTTTTGTTTCATTAGTGATGGGTTGACTAAACTCTATTATGTTCTTTTCACTATTATCAATATAACTTTCATCAAAACAAATGTCATTATTAAAACTATGCTCTTCACACATATCATTGTCTGGTAACATGGAAGTATGCTCTGATTTTATAATAGTGCGAATTAGTGGTTCATTAATATTTTCCAGTTTAAGTTGAGTCCCATAACAATCTGGTTCAATCTGTAAACAATATGAGTAATACCATTTATTTATAAACGTCAGCTATCACATATTTAAATTGTGATGGTAAACGGCAAATAATCCCAACAAAGTACACAGGTCATTAAATTCAGTAATTAGAGATTGCAAAAAATGTAACCTAGGTTTTATAAAAAATTGAAAATTAAATAATTTTTTTTCTCTTTTTTAGTTAAGTTAACAGAGTGTGGAACCTCTTGACCAAAGAACATGCTTTAAACTATAACATATTTTAATCTTGTAAGTTATGTTATTGGAAAATTTTAATTTCAAATTTTAACAAGTTTCATGTATAATTCAATCTATGTTTGCATTGTGTAAAAACTTTTGTATTCATTTTTCTAGATTTTATTAAAATTTTCTTTCAATTATCTTTCAAGTAACCAGTCAATACATCTTATTTTTTAACCAATTTGAACAATTTTATCTTATATTGTAATTGCAAATTGCTTTATTTACTGTTCATAGATCTTATTAATTTATTCTCTTTTAATTATTATTATCAACACTCCAGTTTAGTCTTATTTGAAATTGTGTTTCTATAAAAATTCCCAAAATTTTTCTATAATTTCTTTCTATATAGAACTTATTTAACTACTGTTCCTTTTCAATTTAAGTTGCTTTTGATTAGTTCCTAAATAATTTTTTAGATAATTTATTTATGTAATTATAAGTGTTCAATTCTGACATCAATAGCAAATTAGTTTAATTGTTTATACTGCATAGTTGGTCTTGTTGACTGGTTCCTAGATTCTGCAAACTGATAATTCATTAATTGTATAGTGTTAACAACTCCAGCTCAAACACGAACTATTTACACTTCCTGTTTCGATAAAATTGTTTTCTAATATCTTTATAGAATCTTGTTCTAATACTGATGTTTCCTATTTTTTAATTCAAGTCTCTTAAATATCAGATGACACTTAGGTGAATAACTTATGTATTTATATGTGATTAAAATCCTGACATCTAATTTTTAGCCTTGAATAATTAATTATTTATCACTTCTATTAAATAACACTTTTTTTAAATAACTTGTATGTTAATTGACTCAAAAGTATAACTAGTGATCATCCAATTGTCATTTTTACCAAATACGTTCCTTATAATACTAATTATTACCAATGTGTTTGGAATTTGGCCTTCTTTTAGCTCACAATGTTGAAGATACCAGCCACATAATAAATGTGAACCTAGCATCTTAGGCCACATAACTAATGGTGTGGCCATAATGTGGTAATTGTGGTATATTCCTTGAAAGTTACGATTCATAAAATAAAATTAGCTCGCCTAACAAAGTGGATATTGGTCGGCTATGATGCTTTAAAAAAGGAGTTCTAAACTAAATTTATCGTTTGTCACAAAAACTGTCTACAAATATGTAACCACATTTATATTATTTTTTAAATAGCCCAAGGATTGTAAATGAATTTCTATTATTTTATTTTGCTAGGAATTTTTTATACATTCACACATATTACACAGTTTAAGGAATCACACTATCCATTACAATTGATTAAAAAAATAGATGTATTACTATACAGGATGTCAACCGAGTTGGAGAAACAAAAATTAGTGACTTTTTGGTGACCTTTTATAACCACAAAATTCCTTCGATAAATGGTTGAACATTATATAATGCATATATATGCATAATGCACTCACATTCAGCATTAAACTTTAAATAGATGGCATCACGGTGAAAACAATCAGACAACTTGCAGTTGGCACATGGCATCATAGGTAGTGGATGGCTCAACATTCGATGCATTCACGTTGTTACAATGGGTGCGAAATTCACACAAATATATTTTCATGACTTTATTACCAAAATGTTGAAAATTTGTGATTTTTCTGTGACTTTCGTGGCCTCTTTTGCAATTAGTAACTTTTCGTGACTTTCATGGCGTTGGTGACCCAGTAGACACCCTGTTATAATTCTTACCCAGCCTTTATCGCCTAATCTTCCACAAACGAATAAATTAAATTTTAGTTAGTGTGAATAATTTTTCAAAATCCACATTTTTGTTATATGTGGTCATAGATATTTACTTGCACATAAATATTATTTTGGCTGTCATAGATTTTGACATGTGCTGCAACTCTTTTGCCACTCAATAATGAGTCTGTATGTATTTATGTTCCAGTGTGATTTGCTGAGTTTTTACTTTGTATAGCTATACGATTATTAAAAACTTTATAAATACTAGTATTGTTTAATTCTGTATATTTTCAAGTGTGTAATAGACAGTATTAATATAATAATATATTGTATTGATTTAAAACAAAGAATATATTAGTATATGCTTTATATAAAATGTTACACTATATCCGTCCAATATTAAGCTCTTTTTCTTTATCTTGGTACAATACTTAGATAATATATCGACTTTATTACACATACAAGAATACAATAGAATCAAACAAAAACAAGATTTATAAATTTAGAAAACTTTTAATAACTTGAATGAACGTCATTAAAGGGAGGCATCTTTACTGAGAAAGTTTAAAATGTATGCCTACTGATACGTTTAGTTATAGCACTACTATGCTTTATTTGGACATATATAACAATACGAGAAATCTCAGGGTCCAGCTTTTAAGGTCATGTTAAACAATATGGCCTAGAGGTTAATTGGCGAGTTATTTTTTATTTCCTGTGTAATTTTAAAGTTTAAAAAAAATTATATTAATTTTTTCTCTGTATTTTTCATCTTGTAAAAATGTATAGCAAATATCAGAAATTTTTAATGTTTTTAGAAAAACACTTTAAATGGGACAGATGATGTGTACCATCCCCATGATGTTTAGAAGTAGATTTGTGGTTATAAATTCTTTATCCAAACAAGGTATGTGCTGAAACTTAAGGGTGCTTCACACGATGCTGCTTTTATTCATTTGAACAAGCTTATATATAAGCTGGCGAATTCGCTGATAAAAGATTCTAAAGACACGGCTTTTTTTTATTCTCTTGCGTCATAGTTTTGAAGACACAGTGAATAAAAGACGCTAGCTGACAAGTTGAACATGTCCAACTTTAACGCTCCCACAAAGTGAATTGCTAGCTGCTTTACCAGCAGCGTCAAAAGAAACGGTGTGTTGGCGCTTTTAAGAGTGACCAGCGAATGGGCCTACCTTAATGCGCATGCGCAAGACGGGCAACTGGCTAAAAACCTTGTTTGAGACATGTGCGAGTTTAGTTGTTTTGACATCATGACACGCAAGACGGGCAACTGGCTAAAAACCTTGTTTGAGACGCATGTGCGAGTTTAGTTGTTTTGACATCATGACACACAAGACGGGCAACTGGCTAAAAACCTTGTTTGAGACGCAAGTGCGAGTTTAGTTGTTTTGACATCATGACACGCAAGACCAGCTAAACGCTGGAGACTTCCCACTTTTCAGAAGCATTGTGTAAACATTTATCAGGCTTTAGCAAATTTTGCAGCCAGATATTCATTCAGGGAAAGCGTCAAGGTGTCGTCAAAAGAAGCCAACGAATATTATCAAGAGCAGCACCATGTAAATCACCCTCTATGCATACTTTCAAATAGTGAGAAAAGTAGTCACTTTCTAATCCAAGAAACAATTTATCTCTCTATTGATCTGTCTGAAACCCAAGGATATTATTTGTGATTATTAATGCTAATTTGTAGTGTTTTTGTTGTTATAACACACTTTATAAACAAAATGAAAAAATGTAGTGTATACCTGTGGCTATATTATAAATAATAAGTATAACAATACCTTTAATTCTTCCTTAATGAGAGGAAAACTTGAGAGGCCTAATGAGACCACAGAGTTGGAACACATTAGCTCAGGCCTCTCATTATCTTCACATTTCATGGTCAAAGTTAAAAACTCGAACAATAGGCCTAGCTGAAAGAAATTGCAAATATACACATCAATTTAAAAATAAATGGCTTGTTAGATATATTATTATTTAGCACCGCGTCTTACTACCCGTTCGGGTTATACGCTTAAGTACTAATTACACTAATGGATTAGGAATTGTGGAGGTTGAATTTAGAGGAAGTGAACCCGCATTTGCGTGGAGGGAGAGTGGAAAACCATTTAGGAAAAACCACCCCCAGTTCACCCGACCGAGATTCGAACCTCGATCTCCCCGTCCTCGGTGGTCTGGCTCGACACGACTGGCGCGTTAGCCAACTACGCCACAGAGGCGGGTTTGTTAGATATAGTTCGTTTTATTCGTCTCATTTTAGTCTCTTTCAATGTTACGGTAAATGGCCTATGTAGAATCAAATTGCACTAAAATGTATAAATACTTTAAAAAAATTCATAAACACTAAATCCATACAAAACACCTTGGTGGTGTGGTTAGCTAATGCACTAGTTTTGTGTTGAGTTAGACTTCAGAGGACAGGGAGATCGAGGTTCAAAACTCAGTTGGGTGAACTTAGGGTGATTTTCCCTAAATGGTTTTCCACTCTCCCTCCACGCAAATGCGGGTTCACTTCATCTAAATTAGACCTTCCCAATTCCTAACCCATTAGCATAATGAGTACTTGAGCGTATGATCCGAACGAACAGGTAGTAAGGTGCAGTGCTAAATAAATTGAACTAATCAAAACTTGACACCACATTGCACAAATCACTTTCGGACTTGTAACTTTACTATGATCTGTCGCACTAAACGAATGTCATCCCATGATGATTTGCGTTACATCTGTGACCCTACGCATAGCGCACTAAAACAGTATGGCTCATTGTACAGTGTGTACTTTCTACATTTAATTATTACATTGAATTGTTTGTTTTATCTATAGCTATAAATTTAATTTTTTACATATTAAAGGTTAGGTTAAAATTGGTTGAGAAAGTGTCATAATAATGAAAGGTTAGGTTAAGATGGGTTGGGAGTGTCATGATAATGAATATAAACTAATTGTCTTGTTAAATCCACGATGTCATCTGGAAGATAGGCCTAGTCCTTCGTTTAAATGAGTGGGAACTTTTTCTTAAATAATTAAAAAGTTTGTATTTTTGTTAAAATTGATTATAATTGTTTTGATCATTGGAGAAATGTGTGGTCGATATTAATATTTTTGCTATTTTAAGAAAGAGATGGCCAAGAATGGGTCGGATAAAGGCCATGACAAAGACTTCGTATCCGTATGTCCCTAGTCCCTAGGTTTAGGTCCATGGCGTTGGCTTCGTGAGGAAGGTAGGCGGAGCGAGATCTCTGATAGGGCGCCTCCCCAGGTGGTGGATAGGGGGATGCCACCCCCGTTGGAGCTCTTGCCGAACCGGGACCACTGTTTCCGGTAGCGGCGGGATATCCAATGGGGTGGGGTACCGGGGGCGTAATATATCCGGGGCGGACTAAATATTTTAACAACAAATGGTAGAGGGTAATATATGGACATTAGGTTTAGGTGCCAACATCGATGTAGTTACTAAATAAAATGGAATTGTGACGATAGGAGAATAGAGTCAAGTAGGGTAGCATGCCCCAGTTTTTAAATAGGTACTGGGGTTAGGTTTAGGATAATATCCAGGTTGTTCCTTTTCGCTTAGTTGAATATATTTGTTAAAGTTTATCATTGTTCTAAGAACTTTTGTGAATTACCTAAATTGTACTTGACTGATTGTAATACTAATTTGTCTGTATTTTTTAACTATGTCTAAATAAAAAAAATAAAAAAAATAAAAAAAAATGTCCCTAGTCCGTACTCTGTAGTCCTAGTCCTCAAGAAATTATATTTGCGATTACACAGTTCATATCCATGATCATGTGACTGTTCCAACCGATGAGATAGTCAGAGATGTCGTCCAATCGTAAACTTCAAAAGTAAAATTGTCTACAGCAAGGCGCGAGTGCCAATCAGTCAGTTGGCTGATCCATAAAAGAAACTAAAAAAAAAAAAAAACTTTGTTGAGAACACTTCCAGGATATTCTTAAAATATAGTACAATCACAATAAATATATTCATAGCACGATTTTAACTATCAAACTTAAAATAAATTAGCTTGAAAATGGAAAACAAATGTTGGTACTGGTATTATGAATTCATGTAAACAAAGCAAGCACTTGTAATATGATTTTCGTGTTTTCTTTATGTATATATGGTTTGATCTTTAACAAGAATAGGCCTATAGATAATCACAAAATAAAATATAATTATAAACAATTTAATTTGGTGTTTAGGATGGATACCAACAAGCATGCACATATTTACTCAGCTGTGATTGGTAGTCCGTTTGAACTGGTCCTTAGAAAGTTAAAGTAGTGACCGGATGAAGACAATTTAAAATGTAACCTATTTTATAATTTATACTTTAATTACTTTCCTAAATAAATGTAAAATTAATAGTGAACCACGCTTACTTTAGGACGTTTGTATGTTGTATGAGAGGATTGGCTCTATAAACAAAATAAATACAATACAACAGTTGATCAACTTCTATGGAGTACGGACTTACAGATAAGCATTATGTGGTCAGAGCACTCTGACACTGTGGCATCAATTTATTACGGTCTACGGACCACGGACACGGAGTCTGTGTCAGGGCCTTTAGACTAGTCGTCCACTGGCTGCGTTTTTGTTAGAATCAATTCGTCAGAAATCGGAAGAAACAAACTCGTCAGATTTCGCATCTGTGGTTCGTCCACTGGAAACGAATGTATCAGATGCGAATCAGTCACCCACGATTTTATTTCTGGAAACAATCGTGAATCGAATGAATCAAGATAATTTTGAATATATTGTAAACGGCATTAGCCCATCATTAATCTAATTTTCAAATTTTAGTTAAATCATTCCACCATAAAAAGTTTCATTGTGACTCTGAGGTAGCCTAAGTTATACAATAGTTGCAATAGTAAACTTTGTATAATTTTATTCATAAGAACACTAGAATTTCATTGTAACATGATTATTTATTTTTAAATCATTTCCCGTTCCCATCCAGCAGTTGAAATGCCATTCCCGTCCAACCTTAATTAGAGTATTTATTTTTTATATCAAGTCGATAAGTAGTAGTATGTAGATTTAAAAATCTAAAATAAATTAATTTTGTAGGTACTTGGCAACAGGCTTCTCGTTCAAGACATTGGGATATTCCTTTAGAATTTCAGACACTATGGTTGGTAGACTTGTTCATAAAACATGTAAGGCTATTTGGGATGCATTGAATGCTGTACTTATCCCATTTCCAAGAGACGATGACATTATGTCTATAACTGAAGGATTTTGGAATAAGTGGAACTCCCCAAATTGTGTTGGATGTATAGACGGGTAACACATACGCATAAACAATCCAAAGCACTCAGGCAGCATGTATCACAAGTATAAACCGTATTTTTTAATCGTCTTACAAGCGGTTGCAGGGCCAAATTAAAATTTTATTGCTAATGATGGAGGAGCATATGGCAAAGAAAGTAATGGTGGTGTTTTTTCTCGTTCCAATCTTTCCAAAAATATTGAAACATGAGCATTTGGTTTTGGACAACAAAACTCACTACCAGAAACAAATATTTCAATACATAGTGTTATTTTGGGAGAGGAAGCATATTCACTGAAATCTTACTTCATGAGACCTTTCCCAGTATCTACACTTGGACCAACAAAAATAATTTTCAATGACCGCCTGTCTCGAGCACGACAAGTTGTTGAATGTTCATTTGGCATTATTAATAGCAAATTGCGACTACTGTAAAAAGCAATTGAAGTAAAGCCTGACTGTGCCAATAAAATTGTTAAATGTATGTGCTTGTTGCATAACATTATAATAATTGATAAAAAAAAAAAGGAGAAGAGCAAGTAGCCTCATATACTTTCCAACAAACACATTCGGAAAACAGTAGATTTGATACACAAGGTGAAAATAAAGGCACTATTTCTGCATATTATGTTATCAGAGATAAATTCAAAACATATTTTTGCTCACGAGAATTGTACAAATAAATTAATTACTTCTGGAATACTACTCTGGGTGAAAATTCCCTTATGTCAAAATGATACGTTTCTCAACATCCATGTGGAATAGTACGTCCTGAACTCGGCACTATGAAATACAATTCGTCAGAATAATTAGGAAGAATCCCATCGAGATGGGATAGTTTGTACTTCGGATGTTTTCATCCGAAGACGCACAAATTACTTCGGGTACGGTGGATGACCTCAATACCTTTCAATGATACCAGATCGTTCGCAGCCAGTGTTGCCAACTGTACAATCTGGATACTACTTTTGATATAATTTCACCCCCTGTACAATCCAATTTTAGGATATTTTCTAAAAGTAATATCCTGTGGCCCTGCTATAAAGTAACAAATTTACCATAATTTTTTTTTTTTCATGAAAATCAGTGGGTTTATCAATATAATGTCAGAAAGTAGTATCCTACCGGTAAAAAATACAATCCATTTCAGGTTCGTGTACTATCGCTTAAGACTATAGAGTTGGCAACACTGATCGCAGCTATTCGTCCAACTTCTGCCGAACAAAATTTGGATGTAAACGCAACCAGTGGACGACGAGCTTTAAGCGTCCCGGCCCCGGATTGTTTAGTAGAAGAAAACTTAATTTACAGTCACCCGATATGGATAATAGATCAACAAATTTCGAGAAAATAATAAATTATTTTTACTGATTTTAACTCTAAAATTGCTTTGTTTACTGAAATAGTTTATGGTAATAATAATGGTAATAATAATAGTAATACTTTAGACCACTTTTTTCAGCTGTCAGATGAGTTCCAGATAACAATTGATCGATAATATTATGAAATTTTAATTAAAATTGAGCTAAGCAGTTTTTAACTTAACACTTTTAACTTTCTGAATCTATGACGGTACTTCGAATATTCGTCTGGGAACCTTAGTTGATCAATAACAACTGAGTAATGTGATCTGTGATTGACAATAGGCGTGTTTTAGCGATTGACCCGATATTGATGTTTATGACCAAAGTGTTTTCGTGCTATTGACATCGCGCATGGTTACGAGTGTTTATGACCAGGACGATACCATACCTCGGTTTACTTGACCAAACTAAATATTCTGACCTGCCTCTGTGGCGTAGTTGGCTAACGCGCTACTCGTGTTGAGCCCGACTGCCGAGCACGGGGAGATCGAGGTTCGAATCTCAGTCGGGTGAACTGGGGGTGGTTTTTCCTAAATGGTTTTCCACTCTCCCTCCACGCAAATGCGGGTTCACTTCCTCTATTCAACCTCCCCAATTCCTAATCCATTAGCGTAATTAGTACTTAAGCGTATAANCACGCAAATGCGGGTTCACTTCCTCTATTCAACCTCCCCAATTCCTAATCCATTAGCGTAATTAGTACTTAAGCGTATAAGCTGTACGGGTAGTAAGACGCGGTGCTAAATAATAATAATAATAGTAATAAATATTCTGATATCGACCAATGAGCTTAGAATTGTTCGCCAATTTAAAAATTGCATGACTCCTTGTGTTATATTTAAGCAAGTATAACTTCGAAGTCAATGGATTTTAACGTAAGTAAATTAAAATGGACGTTAATTAGTAGCTAGGAATGTATGACAGTAAGTAGCGTAGGTCTATATTATTCATCAACTACTGACAACTGTTTGCAGCCCGGGGTCGGGTCAGTTTATTAAAATGTCTATCTTCCTCGATCCTTCCACCATTCGTCCTCCTTTAATTGCTTCCATCATTCAACTTATCTCTTATCACTTGCACACTTTCTATTATCTGCTCCTCCCATCTCTTTCTTGACCTCCTTTGCGGTCTTTTCCCTACATACATTTCCATTGTTTACTTTGGCATCCTCTCCTTCTGCATCTTCATTACATGCCTATGCCATACTAACGAGTAACGGGATAGTGACGCGCAATATAAATTAAAATATTTATATAAATAATATTAATACCTATTAATATTATAGATGGGTACCTATTTAATTCTGTATACAACCTCATATGAATGTCTAGCTATCTAAATTTCAGCAAAATAAATTATTTATTTTATCTTAAAAAAAATTAAAAAAACATAAGAAAGCAAGTTTGACCACTTACTTGAGAACTGTGATGATTTGAAATCATTGAATTACTATTTAGACTTGAGAACATATTATTATTATATGCTTGTTAAAATTCTGGAGTAAATTTTATTTTAGAATGACCTTAATATATTAAAATATGTAGTTATCACCAAGGGCGAAGAAAGGTGGAAGTATGAACCACCCTGGAATTTTTTGAACGCCCTCCTAAATTGGACTCACAAATGCATATAAAAACTTAATGTTTAGGTTTCTTACTCTTACGACAGTTTTAATTGTATCTGTCATCAATCAAATATTAATTTATGAATATTTTAATATGCACCTTCAAGATATACCTTGTAAAACTTTCGATTGTAAAATTAGCTGTCAACATTTCAAATGCTGTACTTCTTTTCTCATCTATACATACATATAGTATTGGAAAATAAAGTAGGTTTCATGGAATGACCCGAGTAAATGGAGTTAGAGAAAAGGAGGAGAACATTTTTACTATGGATCACTTGTATGTAAAATTCTACTTGAGGAATAACCCTAATAAAAGATTAACTCAAATAAAAGAACACTTGTCATGAGTGGAGTTTGTAGCTTATGTATGTAGGTTTACTACCTTTCTCCCACCTATCATTTCAACATACCTACTTACTGTGGGCTCACACGTTCGCTGTGAAACGCGAGCAGTGCTGAGATTTGGTCGCGTAACAGCTCTATTCGAATCACAAGAGGTCCGCTTGGCCAGTGTAGCCCGACCGAACTACTCGAATTTTTCAACTTTTCCAACGCTTCTATAGAAAACCGGCCAAGAAGATCCGATCTGCGCATGCGCAAACTTTTAACCATGGGTTGTATATAAAGAAATAGCACATTATCAAGATGGCGTATCATAAAGTGATGATCATAGATAAGGATAAGGTGATGATGAAAAATGAGTTTATTGGAAGCCATGAGTTTTATCTATGACAAAATCAAACCCAGGCAATAGATGAAACACCTAATTTTATTTTAAATACAGTAACTTGTACTGATTGCAATATTTTCTTTTTATGTTTGATGTTTCAATGCATCATGGGTAGAGATAGGGTAAAATAGCATTAATTTTCAGTTTTTTTAGCATTAATTATTGGAAATTTAGCGTTTTGTGGCAT